>JAJQKJ010000399.1:0-124799 GCA_029574335.1 Rana kukunoris | reverse complement strand
GTTTTTCAACAGTGGGAGGCCACTGGGGGACACCAGCGGCCAAGGGGGGCAGATGGGGGGGGGGTCTATTATCCTCGAGTGTCTTTCCAGGAGGAGGGGGGTAGTGGGGGCGGGGATGGGGGTCCCAGCAGAATCCTGACACGCCGCAGTCCCCAGGGTTTATACCCCACCATCAGACCCACCAATGAGCGGGGGCAGGGCTGGACTGGGGCAGAATTGGGTGGTGTCGGGGGGTTGATTGCACCAATGGGCATACAGCCCCCTGTGTGCCAGAGCACATATATCGCAATCGAAAGCACTGGCATTTCCATCACAATACAGGTGATAGCCGATCCCCCCAATGTCCATATGGCACGTCCGTGCACAAACGGGGGACGACATTATGTCAAAGGTCAATCCCAACAGAATTCGTACAGAACGTGTACAAGGACAGCTGGCTGGTTGGTGAGTGACATGGGAGTCAGGCATGACTGTCCGACCCCATGATGCAGACATCACGAGGGGCACATGCATGACTAACATCCCCCTGTCTTTTCCCTTCCAGGTGACTCGGCATATGCACTTGGGCCCCATCTCCTGACTCCATTCCGGAATCCCCAAACCAGAGGAGAGAGAAAATACAATGCTGCACACGTAGCCGTGCAGTGGTGGAACAAACATTTGGCCTCCTGAAGTCCCGTTTCCGATGCCTGGATAAGTCTGGGGGGCCCTGTTGTATTCCCCAAACTTTGTGTGTCAGATCATCGGTGCATGTTGCATGCTGCACAACTACGCCATGAGAAAGGGCCTGCAGAATTATATATGTGATGACCTGACCCCTGAGCCACACAGTCCCCCCCTGCCTGAGGCGACCCTGTCTGCTGAGGGAAGAGCAGTCAGGAGGGTCCTCGCAATAGGCATCTTTGAACGTTAAACACACTCATTCATCATGGCACACAGACAATGCACGCACGCACACCACTGTGGTCTCTAGATCACACACACCACATCCACATCACATTGGATTAGCCCAAGTCCGGCATGCAGGACTTGGGAGTAGCAACGCCGCACCAAGGCCCCAATGGTGTCACTGTCCATTCATACCACATTCACACGGCCGTGGGGATAACTTTTCCCCAACGACCGAGGGTGACACCCCTTACTGGCAGGAGTGTCACCCCCACATTCACACACCATTCACACTGTTGTCTGCACTACTGACCGTGTGCAGTCATTAAAAAAAAAAAAGGCTCATGACCTGAGCTTAGATCAAAAAAAAAAAAATTACTCATATCCTGAGCATAAATCAAAAAAAAATCATATCCAGAGCAGAAAAAATAAACGCCACTCATTTGGTCTGACGGGGGCTCCATGTGGTGCCACCTCTCTGGCCCCTTAGCTGCCTGGAGGGAGCCTTGGGTGGGGGGGTGGGGCACCTGGAGGTGGCTCATCCCCGGGTGGGCCACTCCTGGCAGGTGATGGCTGCCTGCCCTCCAAGGCCACGGCAATGCGGCTGAGAAAGTGGTTCATCTGGGCCTGCATCCTCAGCTGGCAGTTCAGATTATGATGCTTTTTGCGCTGCCTCTGCCTCCCCTCATCCCGGATGGAAGCTGTGTTGGCCTGGACTGCCCCAGTGAGGGTGTGTACCTCTGCCTGCAGCTCCCCCAGGCTGGTGACCACTGCAGCACAGTTGGCGCTTATATCCTGCACGCCATCAGTCATCTGTGCCACGGAGGCCAGGCTGTCAGCCACCCGGTGCAGGTGTCCGGCTATTTTCCCCATATGCCGGGTCTGGTCCCTTGCCATTTCATCATGGACAGCATCAGAAACACCCCTGGTCTTCCGCGTCGCCTTCCTGGGGGCAGAGGAGGATTGGACCCAGGTGTAAGGTGTCGCCCTTGAGGGGCTAACCCTGATGGTGGCAGAGCCAGATGGGCTTCCCCTAATGGGTGAGGACGTGTGAGAGGGCCCGGGCAAAGAGGAGGAATCCTTCAAATAAAGCCAAGCCTCATCTGAGATCACTGTCTCCTCCTCAACCACCTCCAGAGGAGAAGTGTGGCCACTCCCCTCCACCGCTGGATCATGACTTCCTAGGGGGTCAGGATCAGGCTGATGTTCCGGGGATGATGTAGGATGGGCACCGGCAGCAGATGGCCCCGCTCCCTCCTGCACATCTGTGGATGACACAAAGCATTCACATGTTGGTGGACCCACACACTTGTCACATGTCCCCTTCCACCCCCTCACATGCTACACACCGGATGGGGGATAAACAACACTTACCTGTCCTCGAGGCTTCAGCAACGGAATCAAAGCCCTCCACACCCTCTAACTGCTCCCTCTCCAGACACCGGGCGACCACCTCCTCCTCCAGGGTCAAGCTCACCGCACATGGTGGTCCACCCGCCGTGCCCCTCTGGTGCCTCTTGATGGTGGCCACCTTCTCCCGGACCTTGCGCCTGACATCATTTTTTTTATTTTTATTAACCACTTAAGGACCGAGGGTGTTTTTCAGATTTCGTGTTTACAGGTAGCGGAAGGCCTAGAAGCCCTGCGATACTCTAAGTCTAACAAACTTTTCCCCACTTATGTACTCATGCAAAAGACATAGAACAAGGTTAGGATGCTGCAGGGGGTGACGGGATTCACTAAATACAGCCCTATCTGGGACAATCTGTATTACAGAGAACTGGCTAAGCTACCTTATGGCTCTAAATGGAAACGATATGGCATTACCCTTATGACCCAAGTGATTAGGGATGGTAGGCTTAGGCCTTTCCTGGAGCTTAGTGCAGACTTCCGCCTACCGGCCTCTATGTATTTTTATTACCTTCAACTTAAACATGCAGTAGACGCTTAGGGAGAGGCAGATATCTGGTCCCTAGACCCGTCGTCTGTCTTCAACTATTTATTTGAGGTCGATACGTACAAGGGCTTTATATCAAGTTGTTACTCTATGCTTCAGAATCTCTTCACGCCGGATACCCCTTTGAGGGCAATGACCCGGTGGGAACAAGACGTGGGAGCATTTGAGGAGGGACAATGGGAGGAGGCGATGCAGGCAGTTCCTGGGTGCTCCCTGAACGTGTCACACAGATTGTCGCAACTATACATTCTTCTGAGGGTACACTATACACCGGCTAGACTGGCACGAATGGGGCTGGGGGTAGACCCGATCTGTGTTAGGTGCTGCAGAGATCACGGTGATCTTATCCACCTACTATGGAGATGCCCGAAACTGCATCTCTACTGGACGAAGGTCATTGATACCCTTAACGGGGCTTTTCAGGTACAGATACCGCTTGACCCCAAGACCTGCTTGCTGGGAATAAGCGACACCCTGACGGAGGAGAATGGTTCTAGGCAGGCTATCTGTAGAGCCCTATTTCAGGCCCGTCTGATGATACTGAGGCACTGAAAGGATACTGAACCTCCCACAGTGCACGAATGGATCAAACAGATGGGGGTGACATTACGGTTGGAAAAAGTCATATTTCAACATAGAGGTACTGACTCTAAATTTGAAAAAGTCTGGGCCCCTTGGCTCCATGTCCCGGGTTTGGCCCAGATAGATCTGGTGTATGATCGGCTATTCTAGGGTCATCGGCTGGGAGTGAGCCCTTGGGCTATAACACCATACAGAACACTGACTGTGATGAGATGCTAGGGGGCGAGATGGGGAGGCACATTTGTACATAAAGTCTTTCCATGTTTTTTCTTGTCTTTCTGATTTTGGGTGTGCTGCGCCACACTCTCCTGCTGTTATATTACTGCTCTGGAGCCCATTGCTTGTATTGTTATTTTGGTTCAATAAAAACCTTTGTTTGAGAAAAAAAAAAGATTTCGTGTTTACGAGACTAAAACTAAAACCAAACATTATATATTTTTTTTTCTAGCACCCTAGAGAATAAAATGGCAGTCATTGCAATACTTTTTGTCACACCGTATTTGCTCAGCGGGCTTACAAGCGCACTTTTTTTGGAAAAAAAATCACCTTTTTGAATTAAAAAATAAGACAACAATAAATTTGGCCCAATTTTTTTATATATTGTGAAAGATAATGTTACGCCGAGTAAAATGATACCCAACATGTCACGTTTAAAAATTGCGCCCGCATGTGGCATGTCGTCAAACTTTTACCCTTAAAAATCTCGATAGGCGATGTTTAAAAAATTCTATAGGTTGCATTTTTTGAGTAACAGAGGAGGTCTAGGGCTAGTATTATTGCTCTTGCTCTAACGATCGCGGCGATGACTCACTTGTGTGGTACGAACACCGTTTTCATATGCGGGCGCTACTCGCGTATGTGTTCGCTTCTGCGCGTGAACTCGTCGGGACGGGGCGATTTAAAAAAAATGTTTTTTGTTTTCGGATTTCTTTTTATTGATTTTATAATTTTTTAAACTGAAAAAAAAAATTGATCACTTTTATTCCTATTACAAGGAATGTAAACATCCCTTGTAATGAAAAAAAGCATGACAGGTCCTCTTAAATATTAGATCTGGGGTCAAAAAGACCTCATATCTCATATTTAGACTTAAAAGCAAATAAAGAAAAAAAAATGTCGTTTGAAAAAAAGGTAAACAAAAAAAAATTTTCTTTAAGACGCTGGGCGGGATTGACGTTTTGACGTCACTTCCGCCCAGCAGAGCTATGGGGACGGGTGGGAGACATTTTTCCCTCACTCGCATCCCCAGTCAGCTTCCGATCGCCTCCGCTGCTACCGACGGCAACGGTAAGCGGCGGAGGGCGCGGGAGAGCGGCGGGAGGGGGGGCCCCTCTCCCGCCACCGATAACGACGATCTCGCAGCGAATCCGCTATCGTAGACAGGCCTGCCCACTGTAAAGATGGATATCTTGATTGTGGCAGCAGCTGCTGCCGTTACCGAGATATCATCTTTAAAAATAGGACGTATATATACAGTGGGCGGGCGTTAAGCGGTTAATATCCGTGGCTGTCCGGGTCTCATTGCCTTGGATATTTACTTCAGAGGCGATGGTCTCCAGGATGACCTGCTTCCTGGCCCGATTGGTATCCCGACTTTGGGCACCATGGAGGAAGGAGTCATACCTCTCCATGCCAGAGATGAGGACTGCCATCTCCTGGGGTGAACATTTTTTCTTCCTTCTCTCCCTCCGGAGAAACAAGAGCAGCCATCTCACAGCAAAAAGTACCTTGCTCAGGGGGGAAATAAGCAGGATGTACTTTTGCAACGGACAGACGCATGTCTGGGCGTATTTATGCACTCGGTATAAGACGGTACGCCTGGCGTATCCCAGGAAGTTGGGCCGGCGTAGTTGTGAGCAATGCGCACAGGGAAGCGAATATACGTCGACGTCACTGCTCATGCTTCTTGGATTATACGCCGGGCGTAAGTCTCTGCTTCAGTCTCAGGACATCATTTGTATAAGGTGGAAAAAACTTCAAAACAAATCAGCGCTCATGGATATCTAAAAGTCCAATAATAAATATATCAAAAAGGAATATATATATATATATATATATATATATATATATATATATATATATATATATATATAAATATATAATTAAAATTGGACTTTTAGATATCCATGAGCGCTGATTTGTTTTGAAGTTTTTTCTTCTGCGTCTTGGTACTTCTTCCGGGTACTGTAAATCCTGCAGCTCTGTACTATCCACCCTATACCTTACATACAAACTATATCAGGGTTATCTGTATCCACATTTAGCGCCAGTGATTTTTTGTGTATTTGTATAAGGTCACACACACATCCACTTACGCCGACTTGCGCCTTCACATTCACGTTACGCCAGCGCAACATTGGGAGCAAGTGCTTTGTGAATACTGTACTTGCCTCTCTAGGTTGCGTCGGCGTAACGTATATGCACTGCGCTACGCCGGCACAAAGGTGCGCCCATCTACCTGAATCTGGCCCTATATGTGTAATTTTGCTCTTAAAATGCCTGGAGGTGCTACTTGGATGTTATGCCTCTGTATGTGGTCAGGCTGTGTAAAAGTCTCAGGCCGTGTACACACGGCAGAGAACCTCGACGGGCAGAACACATCGTTCCGCCCGTCGAGGTTCCCTGCCGGCCGTCGAAATCGGCGACCCGCCCGTCGGGAATGGCAACCAGCCATTCTTCCAGGCGGGCCGTCGAGCAAATAGAGAGCGTGCTCTCTATTTCTGCTCGACGGGAAGCTCGCCGAGAGTGTACACACGGCCGAGGTCCTCGCTGGAATGCAGCTTCCAGCGAGGTTCTCGCTGGTTTCCAGCGAGAACCTCGGTCGTGTGTACACGGCCTCACACATGCGGTATTGCCATACTCAGGAGGAGTAGCAGAATGTATTTTGGTGTAGTTGCAAATGTGCATATGCCGGGTTCAAGAAAAAACCTATCAATACAATAAGTTTGTGTAAAGTTTTTTTTTTAATTTTCCCAAAAATTGTGTAAAAAAAAATACAAATTCAAATAACTCAGTAGACTGTCTACTTTCCAAAAAAGGGGTCATTTTGGAAGTATTTGTACTTTCCTGGATTGTTATTGAATCAAGAAATGAGATAGGCCTTCAGTACATCAGGTGTGATCAGATGTGATACATTTTCAGTGATTTGCACCCTAACTTGTAGACTCTATGGGCCAGATTCAGGTAGATGGGCGCTTCTTTACTTTGGAGTAACGTTTCTCATTTACGTTACTCCGCCGACACTTTCGGCGCAAGTACTGTTATTCACATAGCACTTGCGCGTAAACTTGCGCCAGAGTAACGATAATGCGCTGGCGTAACCTGACGCAAGTGGAAGTGGGTGTGATCATATGTAAATGATGGGCGGAGCCCAGCGCAGAGGCTTACGTTCAGCGCCTCATCCACGGAGCATGCGCAGTAAGTGAGGCTTCACTTGCCCCCTTGTGCGCATGCTCACAACTTCCGTCGGCACCACTTCACAACGGGAAACGTCAGCGCAATGTATTCCATTGCGCGTATAAAAGCGCTAGCGGAAACGCCATTCCGGCGCAAAAGTAAAATCCGTTTCCCCCCCACCCCAGGGAAGATACTTTTGCACTGTCATGGCTGCTCCCCGCTACCCCCCAGAGAGAGGAGGAACCTCAACTTTAATGCCCAGGAGGTCTCTGTGATAATCTCGGCTATGGAGACGTTTAATGATTCCCTCCACGGGAAAAAAAGCAGGAAGACCAGCCGGGAGAGGAAGCAGGGCATCCTGGAGACCATTGCTGCCAGGGTCAATGTGCTAGGGTACTCCACCCGGACTGCAGACGACATTCAAAAAAAAATAAACGACCTGCGGCGCAAGTTCCGTGGCAAGGTGGCCACCATTAGGAGCCATGAGAGGGGCACAGGTGGTGGTCCACCATGTCCGGTCAGCCTGACCACGGAGGAGGAGGTGGTCGCCCGCTGCCTGGACAGGGAGCAGTTGGAGTGGGTCCCTGGCTATGACTTCATGGAGGAAGGCTCCGGGACAGGTAAGTGTTTTTTATCCCCTATTTGGTGTGTTGCATGTGGGGGGGGGGAGGGTACATGTGCCAAGTGTGTGGGACCACCAACATGTGTCTGCTTTGTGTCATCCACAGATGACGGAGCTGGGCCATCATCGCTTACCGGCCAGTCCACCCCAACCTCCCAACGGGATGCTGATGACGAGGCCCTGGGTGCTGGAGACACCGAGGTGGAGGAGGAGAGTGCCCACACCACTTCAGCAGAGGTGGTTGAGGAGGAGCCTGTCCCTGAGCAGGACTTGATTTTAATGTTGGAGGAGTCCTCCTCCTCTGCAGGGCCCTCTGTCATCCTCTCCCCCATCCTAGGTAGCCCCTCAAGGGCGACTCCATCCCCACGGGGACAAACCTTCTTCTGCCCCCAGGAAGGCGACCCGTAAGACCAGGAGGGTGTCTGATCTGGTCCAGGACCAGGTAGTGTTGGACCACGCAAGGCAGACCCAGCAGATGGGGGAGATTGCTGGCCACTTAGACAGGGTCGCAGACAGCCTGGGCTCCATGTCACAGCTGCCCAGTCGTGTGCAGGACGTTGTCACCAGCCTGGGGGAGGTGCAGGCTGATGTCCGGCACCTGACAGCAGCCGTCCGAGACAACACAGCTGCCATCCGGGAAGAGGGGAGGCAGCGGCAAACGTGACCAGCGGCATCAGATCACCCGCCAGCTGAGGATGCAGGCCCAGACAAACCTGTATCTGAGCCGTATTGCTGTGTGCCATTGGAGGGCAGGCAGCCAACAGCTCCCAGGAGTGGCCCACCCGGGGATCAGCCTCCTCCAGATGCCCCCCCACCCCCACCACCACCCACTCCCTCCAGGCAGCTGAGGAGCCCGAGAGTGCCCCCAAGGAGGAGCCCCCGTCATCCCAGATGAGGGTTTTTTGTTTTTTGGTTGTTATATTTTTAAATTTTATACTCAGGATGAGTTTTTGTTTATTTTGGAATTTTTATTTTATACTCAGGATATGAGTTTTTGTTTATTTTTGTTCTCAGGTTATGAGATTTTTTTGTTTATTTTTTACTGCACACGGTCAGGAGTGCAGGGACAGTGTGAATGGTGTGTGAATGTGAGGGGGTGCCACTCCTGACAGTAAGGGGTGTCACCCTCGGCCGTGGTGGTGAAGTTAACCCCACGGCTGTATGAATGACGTGTGAAAGGTGTATGAATGGACAGTGACATCATTGGGGCCTTGCCGCTGGCGTTGCTGCTCCCAAGTCCTACATGCTGGACTTGGGCTAATCCAATGCGATGTGCATGTGGTGTGTGTGATCTAGGGACATCAGTGGTGTACACGCGTGCATTGTCTGTGTGATAAATGTTTTGGTTTAGTGTCCAAAGATGCCTACGGCGAGGACCCTCCTGACTGCTCTTCCATCAGCAGACTGATTCTCCTCTGGCAGATGGGGACTGTGTGGGTCGGGGGTCAGGTCATCACGTATGTCAATCTGCAGGCCTTTTCTCATAGCAAAGTTGTGCAGAATGCAACATGCACCGATGATCTGACACACGAAGGTAGGGGAATACAATAGGGTCCCCCCAGACTTATCCAGGCAGCGGAAACGGGACTTCAGGAGCCCGAATGTTTGCTCCACCACTGCACGGGTTTTGATGTGTGCTTCATTGTATTTTCTCTCTCCTCTGGTTTGGGGGTTCCGGAAAGGAGTCATTAGATGGGGTCCCAGTGCATATGCAGAGTCACCTGGAAGGGAAAAGACAGGAGGATGTTAGTCATGCATGTGCCACTTCTGATGTGCATCACGGAAGGGGATAGTCATGCCTGCCACCCATGTCACTCACCAACCAGCCAGCTGTCCCCATACATGTTCTGCTCGAATTCTGCTGGGATGGGGCTCTGACGGTATATGAAGCTGTCATGGCTGGACCCGGGGTGTTTGGCACGGACGTGCCATATGAGGCGTTGGGCATCGGCTATCACCTGTACGTTGATGGAATGCCAATGCTTCCGATTGCGGTATATGTGCTCTGTGGCACTGGGGGGCTGTAGGGCCACATGTGTGCAATCAATGGCCCCGATGGTGCGTGGGAATCTGGAAATGCTGTAGAAATCTGTCATTGCCTTCAGCCGCAGCTCCTCAGTGGTTGGTCTGATGAACTGGTTGGACATGCGTCTGAGGATTGCAGGGACAACCTGGTGCACACATCTGCTTATGGAGGACTGTGACATCCCAGCCACCACTCCACTTGTACGCTGGAATGATCCACTGGCAAGGAAATGGAGTGTTGCCAGGACCTTCACCAGTGGCTGCACTGCTTGTGAGCGGTGTGTCTTGCTGGTGATGTCACCCTGCAGGGTTGTGGTTAGTTCAAGGATTGCATCAGGGCTGAATCTGAAGAGGCGATACACCTCCTCATCCCCCATGCCAAAGAGGCTCATGCGCGTGCGGTATATCCTCTCACGTGCCCGCCTCCTTCGTTCCGGGGGACCCAGTACTAGTGCTAGGACCACGACTGCCCCTGGCATGTTGGCACACAGAGGTGTTGTCCTTGCAAGTGTGGTTGTTCAGCTTGCTAGTTTCGTCGGTAACGCTGCTGTAGCTGCTCTCCTGCTGACCTGAGGCCGTCTGGAGTAAAGATAAAGCAGCTATTTGTAGAAATAACTTTGCGCCGGACGGACGAGATACGCGCGGCGCATGTAGCCGGCGTATGGTGTTAATTCGGTCGGCTTAACTTTCCGACGCCAGAGTCTCGTCAGCGCATAATTTCGCTTGGCGCATCAGTCGCGACTATTGATTTCCCCTGCAAATATGCAAATGAGGGAGATTTCCCGATTCGCGAACGGATTAGCACCATACGCCGGCTACATGTGCCGCGCGTATCTCGTCCGTCCGGCGCAAAGTTATTTCTACAAATAGCTGCTTTATCTTTACTCCAGATGGCCACAGGTCAGCAGGAGAGCAGCTCCAGCAGCAGCGTTACCGACGAAACTAGTAAGCTGAACAACCACACGTGCAAGGACAACACCTCTGTGTGCCAACATGCCAGGGGCAATCGTGGTCCTAGCACTAGTACTGGGTCCCCCGGAACGAAGGAGGCGGGCACGTGAGAGGATATACCGCACGCGCATGAGCCTCTATGGCATGGGTGATGAGGAGGTGTATCGCCTCTTCAGATTCAGATACCCTGATGCAATACTTGAACTAACCACAACCCTGCAGGGTGACATCACCAGCAAGACACACCGCTCACAAACAGTGCAGCCACTGGTGAAGGTACTGGCAACACTTCATTTCCTTGCAAGTGGATCATTCCAGCGTACAAGTGGAGTGGTGGCTGGGATGTCACAATCCTCCGTGAGCAGATGTGTGCACCAGGTTGTCCCTGCAATCCTCAGACGCATGTCCAACCAGTTCATCAGACCCACCACTGAGGAGCTGCGGCTGAAGGCAATGACAGATTTCTACAGCATTGCCAGATTCCCACACACTGTGGGGGCCATTGATTGCACACATGTGGCACTACAGCCCCCCAGTGCCACAGAGCACATATACCGCAATCGGAAGCATTGGCATTCCATCAACGTACAGGTGATAGCCGATGCCCAACGCCTCATATGGCACGTCCGTGCCAAACACCCCGGGTCCAGCCATGACAGCTTCATATACAATCAGAGCCCCATCCCAGCAGAATTCGAACAGAACATGTATGGGGACAGCTGGCTGGTTGGTGAGTGACATGGGTGGCAGGCATGACTATCCCCTCCCATGATGCACACCTCACAAGTGGCACATGCATGACTAACATCCTCCTGTCTTTTCCCTTCCAGGTGACTCTGCATATGCACTGGGACCCCATCTAATGACTCCTTTCCGGAACCCCCAAACCAGAGGAGAGAGAAGATACAATGAAGCACACATCAAAACCTGTGCAGTGGTGGAGCAAACATTCGGGCTCCTGAAGTCCCATTTCCGCTGCCTGGATAAGTCCGGGGGGACCCTATTGTATTCCCCTACCTTTGTGTGTCAGATCCTCGGTGCATGTTGCATTCTGCACAACTTTGCTATGAGAAAAGGCCTGCAGATTGAAATGCGTGATGACCTGACGCCCGACCACCCACACAGTCCCCACCTGCCAGAGGAGACCCAGTCTGCTGATGGAAGAGCAGTCAGGAGGGGCTCGCCGTAGGCATCTTTGGACACTAAACCAAAACATTAATCACACAGACAATGCATGCATGTACACCACTGATGTCCCTAGATCACACACACCACATCCACATCACATTGGATTAGCCCAAGTCCAGCATGTAGGACTTGGGAGCAGCAACGCCAGCGTCAAGGCCCCAATGATGTCACTGTCTATTCATACACCTTTCACACGTCATTCATACAGCCGTGGTGTTAACTTCACCACCACGGCCGAGGGTGAAACCCCTTACTGGCAGGAGTGCCACCCCCTCACATTCACACACCATTCACACTGTCCCCTGCACTCCTGACCGTGTGCAGTTAAAAATTAAATACATATCTCATAACATGAGAAAAAAAATAAACAAAAACTCATAACCTGAGTATAAAAATATAATCAAAAACAAAAAAAAAACCTCATCTGGGATGACGGGGGCTCCTCCTTGGGGGCACTCTCGGGCTCCTCAGCTGCCTGGAGGGAGTGGGTGGTGGTGGGGGTGGGGGGGCATCTGGAGGAGGCTGATCTCCGGGTGGGCCAATCCTGGCACCTGTTGGCTGCATGCCCTCCAAGGCCACGGCAATACGGCTGAGATACAGGTTGGTCTGGGCCTGCATCCTCAGCTGGCGGGGGATATGATGCCGCTGGTCACGCTGCCGCTGCCTCCCCTCTTCCCGTATGGCAGCTGTGTTGGCGTTGACGGCTGCTGTCAGGTGCCGTAAATCAGCCTGCACCTCCCCCAGGCTGGTCACAACGTCCTGCACACCACTGGGCAGCTGTGACATGGAGCCCAGGCTGTCAGCGACCCGGTCCAAGTGGCCAGAAATCTCCCCCATCTGCTGGGTTTGTCTGGCGTGGTCCAACACCACCTGGTCCTCGACCATATCACACATCCCCCTGGTCTTACGGGTCGCCTTCCTGGGCCCAGGAGAAGGTTGTCCCCGTGGGGATGGAGTCGCCCTTGAGGGGCTACCTAGGATGGGGGAGCGGATGACAGAGGGCCCTGCAGAAGAGGAGGACTCCTCCAACAATAACATAAAGTCCTGCTCAGGGACAGGCTCCTCCACAACCACCTCCTGCAGGTGAGGTGTGGGCACTCTCCTCATCCACCTCGGTGTCTCCAGCACCCAGGGCCTCGTCATCAGGATCCCGTTGGGAGGTTGGGGTGGACTGGCCGGCAAGAGATGATGGCCCAGCTAGGGTTGCCACCTTTTCTTCACGCCAAACCGCGGTGCGATTTATTACAAATCTACTTCCCCTACCAGCACAAATCCTCCAATACCACCATGGCAGCCGACAGGGGGTATCACGGGGCCCCAGCACACAGGGGAGCCTGGACAGCAGGGGGTGTGGAGCAGTGGGCGTGGGGGTGCAATTACAGAGGAGGGGGTGCAATTACAGAGGAGGGGGTGCAATTACAAAGTAGGGGGAACAATTACAGAGGAGGGGGTTGCAAATACAAAGGAGGGGGGGAATTCCAATGAGGGGGGGCAAATACAGAGGAGGAGGGTGCAATTACAGTAGAGATGGGGCAAACACAGAGGAGTCAAAAAGGGAAAGAGAGAGGTGACAGGCAGCTGCTGGTGCGGAAGTTTTTAATAAAATAAATGCTTTAAAACAATCTACTCACTCTTCATCTCAGAGCTGTAGGCATGTCAGTCTGTGAAGTCGGCTGTCCCATTCTCCCCTCCGATTCACGCTGTTGTTATCACTGAATCGCTGGAGGAAACAGAGCGCGGGAAATTCATGTTAACTCTCAGCCTCTGATGATGGAGGCGTGGTTAAGCCTCCAGAACGCTCTGATTGGTCACATCATCCCAGGCTGACAGCTTACTGCAGTTTCCCCCACGGCTCTGTATCCTTGGCTTCCTCCAGCGATTCAGTAAAGCAGCGTGGATCCGAGGGGAGAATGGGACAGCCGACTTCACAACTGTGACATGCCTACAGCTCTAACCGGAGAGTGAGTGCATTGTTTTTTAAGCATCTGTTTTATTAAAAACTTCCGTACCAGCAGCTGCCTGTTGCCTCTCTCTCCCTTATGTTTTATATGCTCTGTAATTGCCTTCCCCTCCCGCTGCTCCGATCCCCCTGCTGTCCGGGTCCCCCTGTGTGCTGGGGCTTGTAAAAGGAGGCCCCATGATACCCCCTGTCAGCTAGAAATGGTGTCCGGGTATGAGGCAGAGGGAAACCCGGGCACAGCCTCCTAAACCCGTACTGTCCGGGTCAAAAACGGACAGGTGGCAACCCTAGGCCCAGCTCCGTCATCTGTGGATGACACAAAGCAGACACATGTTGGTGGTCCCACACACTTGGCACATGTACCCTCCCCCCCCCCCCACATGCAACACACCAAATAGGGGATAAAAAACACTTACCTGTCCTGGAGCCTTCCTCCATGGAGTCATAGCCAGGGACCCCCTCCAACTGCTCCCTGTCCAGGCAGCGGGCGACCACCTCCTCCTCCGTGGTCAGGCTGACCGGACATGGGGGACCACCACCTGTGCCCCTCTCATGCCTCCTGATGGTGGCCACCTTGCCACGGACCTTGCGCCGCAGGTCGTTGATTTTTTTTTGTATGTCGCCAGCAGTCCGGGTGGAGTACCCTAACACAATGACCCTGCCAGCAATGGTCTCCAGGATGCCCTGCTTCCTCTCCCGGCTGGTCTTCCTACTTTTTTTCCTGTGGAGGAACTGATTAAAAGTCTCCATAGCCGAGATGATCACAGACACCTCCTGGGAGTTGAAATTGAGGTTCCTCCTCTCTTTGGGGGTAGCGGGAGCAGCCATCACAGTGCAAAAGTATCTTCCCTGGGGTGGGGGGAAACGGAAATACTTTTGCGCCGGAATGGCGTTTCCGCTAGCGCTTTTATACGCGCAACGGAACACATTGCGCTGATGTTTTCCGTGAAGTGGTGCCGACGGAAGTTGTGAGCATGCGCACAAGGGGGCGAGTGGAGTCTCAATCACCGCGCATGCTCCGTGGATGATGCGCTGAACGTAAGCCTCTGCGCTGGGCTCCGCCCATCATTTACATATGATCACACCCACTTCCACTAGCGTCAGGTTACGCCAGCGCATTATCGTTACTCTGGCGCAAGTTTACGCGCAACTGCTATGTGAATAACAGTACTTGCGCCGACAGTGTTGGCGGAGTAACGTAAATGAGAAACGTTACTCCAAAGTATAGAAGCGCCCATCTACCTGAATCTGGCCCTATCAGTTTTCCTGGTGGTTTTCTCTTCAGGTTTACCAAAACCATCTAATATGAGGTCAAACCTTAAGCGTTTCAATTTGAATGCAATCAGGCAGGCCCTTGTACTACATGGTTTTGGTAAACCTGAAGAGAAAACCACCAGGAAAACTGATAGGACCAGATTCAGGTAGATGCGCGCATATTTTATCCGGAGTAGCGCAGCGCATATACGTTACGCTGACGCGAACTAACGAGTCAAGTCCAGTATTCACCAAGCGCATGTTCGTTACTTTGCGGCGGAGTAACGAAAAAGCACTGGCGCAACCCGACGCAAGTGGAAGTGGGTGTGATCATATGTAAATGATGGGCGGAGCCCAGCGCAGTGACTTGCGTTCATCGCATCATCCACGGAGTATGCGCAGTGAGGGAGGGCTCCCCTCGCTCCCCTGTGCGCATGCTCACAACTTCCGTCAGCACCACTTCATGGGAAATGGCGGCGCAATGTGTTCCGTTGCGCGTATAAAAGCGGCCGCAGATGCGCCTTTCCGGTGCAAAAGTATATCCGGTTCCCCCCACCCCAGGGAAGTTACTTTTGCTGTGTGATGGCTGCTCCTGTTCCCCGCAGAGAGAGGAAAAACCTCAATTTTAATGCCCAGGAGCTGGCAGTAGTGATCTCCGCTATGGAGACCTACAACGACTTCCTCCACGGCAGGAAAGACCAGCTGGGATAGGAAGCAGGGCATCCTGGAGAGCATTGCTGGCAGGGTCAATGCTTTGGGCTACTCCACCCGGACTGCTGCCGATATCGGCAAGAAAATAAATGATTTGAGGCGCAAAGTCCGGGGCAAGGTGGCCACCATCAGGAGGCATGAGAGGGGCACGGGTGGTGGACCCCCATGTGCGGTCAGCCTGACCACGGAGGAGGAGGTGGTCGCCCGCTGCCTGGAGAGGGAGCAGTTGGAGGGGGTACCGGGATATGATTCCGTGGAGGAAGGCTCCAGGACAGGTAAGTGTTTTTTATCCCCTATTTGGTGTGTTGCATGGGGGGGTACATGTGCCAAGTGTGTGGGACCACCCAACATGTGTCTGCTTTGTGTCATCCACAGATGACGGAGCTGGGCCATCATCTGTCGGCGGCCAGTCCACCCCATCCCCCCAATGGCATCCTGTGCCCGACTCCCTGGGTGGTGAAGACACTGTGATGGAGGGGAGTGCCCACACCTCACCTGCTGAGGTGGTTGAAGAGGAGCCTGTTGGTCCCGAACAGGACTTTGTTTTATTTTTGGAGGAGTCCTCCCCTTCTGCAGGGCCCTCTCAGATCCCCTCCCCCATCATAGGAAGCCCCTCAAGGGCGACTCCATCCCCCCGGGGACTACCATCTTCTGGCCCCAGGAAGGCGACCCGGAAGACCAGGGGGGTGTCTGACGTGGTCCATGACCAAATGGCGAGTGACCAGCCTGGGGGAGGTGCAGGCTGATCTTAGGCACCTCACTGCAGCCGTCCAGGCCAACACTGCTGCCATCCGGGACCAGGGGAGGCAGAGGCAGCGTGACCAGCGGCATAATGTGACCCGCCAGCTGAGGATGCAGGCCCAGACCAACCATTATCTCAGCCATATTGCCGTGGCCTTGGAGGGCATGCAGCCAACACCTGCCAGGAGTGGCCCACCCGGGGATCAGCCACCTCCAGATGCCCCCCCACCCACTCCCTCCAGGCAGCTGAGGAGCCAGAGAGGGCCCACAAGAAAGAGCCCCCGTCAGCCCAGATGAGGGCTTTTTTTTTTGCTCAGGTTATGAGTTTTTATTTTGATTTTGGTTTTTGCTCAGGTTATGAGCTTTTTATTTTGAGTTTAACTGCACACGGTCAGGAGTGCAGGGGACAGTGTGAATGGTGTGTGAATGTGAGGGGATGGCACTCCTGCCAATAAGGGGTGTCACCCACGGCTGTGTGAATGACGTGTGAATGGTGTATGAATGGACAGCGACATCATTGGGGCCTTGACGCCGGCATTGCTGCTCCCAAGTCCTGCATGTTGGACTTGGGCTAATCCAATGCGATGTGGATGTGGTGTGTGTGATCTAGGGACATCAGTGGTGTGCATGTGTGCATTGTCCGTGTGATCAATGTTTTTGCTTAGTGTCCAAAGATGCCTACGGCGAGGACCCTCCTGACTGCTCTTCCATCAGCTGACTGGGTCTCCTCTGGCAGGGGGGGGGTGTCTGGCTGGGGGGGGCTGTCTGGCTGGGGGGTCAGGTCGAAGTAGGGGAATCACGTATCCAGGGCAGCGGAAACAGGTCAATTTGCAGGCCTTCTCTCTCCTCTGGTTTGGGGGTTCCGGAAAGGAGTCATGAGATGGGGTCCCAGTGCATATGCAGAGTCACCTGTAAGGGAAAAGACAGGAGGATGTTAGTCATGCATGTGCCCCTTGTGATGTCAGCATCATGGGGGGGGACAGTCATGCCTGCCACCCATGTCACTCACCAACCAGCCAGCTGTCCCCATACACGTTCTGTTCGAATTCCATTGGGATGGGGCTCTGATTGTAGATGTAGCTGTCATGGCTGGATCCGGGGTGTTTGGCACGGACGTGCCATATGAGGCATTGGGCATCGGCTATCACCTGTACGTTGATGGAATGCCAATGCTTCCGATTGCGGTATATGTGCTCTGTGGCACTGGGGGGCTGGAGTGCCACATGTGTGCAATCAATGGCCCCCACAGTGCGTGGGAATCTGGCAATGCTGTAGAAATCTGTCATTGCCTTCAGCCGCAGCTCCTCAGTGGTTGGTCTGATGAAGTGGTGGGACATGCGTCTGAGGATTGCAGGGATAACCTGGTGCACACATCTGCTCATTGAGGACTGTGACATCCCAGCCACCACTCCACTTGTACGCTGGAATGATCCACTTGCAAGGAAATGAAGTGTTGCCAGTACCTTCACCAGTGGCTGCACTGCTTGTGAGCGGTGTGTTGGGCTGGTGATATCATCCTGCAGGGTTGTGGTTAGTTCAAGGATTGCATCAGGCCTGAATCTGAAGAGGCGATACACCTCCTCATCCCGCCTCCTCCGTTCCGGGGGACCCATTAGTAGTGCCAGGACCACGGCTGCCCCTGGCATGTTGGCACACAGAGGTGTTGTCCTTGCAAGTGTGTTTGTTCAGCTTGCTATTTTCGTCGGTAATGCTGCTGCTGTAGCTGCTCTCCTGCTGACCTGTGGCCATCAGGAGTAAAGATAAAGCAGTTATTTATAGGAATAACTTTGCGACAGACGGACGACATACGCGCGGCGCATGTAGCCAGCGTCTGGTGCTAATCCGTTCGCGAATCGGAAAATCTCCCTCATTTGCATATTTGAATGGGAAATCAATGGGCGCGACGGATGCGACAAGCGAAAATATGCGCTTACGATACTCTGGCGAGGGAAAGTTAAGCCGATCGGAGAAAGCCCGTTTTCTGTCACATCTAGTTTGGTGGGTACGGCCGCATAGATACTACGGCGCATCTTGACAGTAACGCGGCGCATATCGATATACTCCAGCGCAAGTCTTACTGAATCTGGCCCATAGTGTGTATGGGGCTTTACAGTTACAAATTACTTCCCTGAAAAAGTAATTGCGTTAGTGACTCAGTTACTACATTGAAAAAGTAATTAGTTACTCAGCAAAGTAACTGAATTTTTTTTTAATATTCTACAATGCTTTGTTGAGAAGCAGGTGACGGGCGCTTGCCAGGGAGCAGTGAGTTAATACTTCAAGACAAAAGAATGCCAGATCCTTGAGAGAAGAAAACCGGAAAAAAATGGTGATCTGGTGTATATCCCAGCCTAGGTGCATCCGTCCCACCATGTATGTGCAGCTAATAGGACCTAAAACCCTTATCCATCTGGTACATATTACATCCAAATTATAAGCTGGATTAAAATGTATGTTTATAATATACATTCCCTTGACGTTTACAGAGTCTGTAATTTAACCACTTTGCAACCGCCCTATGCCGAAAGTATGGCTCTAGGGCGGTTGCTGTATTCTAACTGGCCGTTAATTAACGGCCTGTCAGAATCGCGCTCCCGCGCGCCTCCTGAGGCGCGCACACGGGAACATCCGTGACCGCCGGGTCCAGAGGACCCGGCGGGTCACGGATCACGGTAAATCGCCGCTGATAGCGGCGGTTTACCACGTGATCGCGCCGTCCAATGACGGCGCGATCAGATGTAAACAGACCGGCGTCATTTGATGACGCCGGTTCCTCCCTCCTCTCTCTGTACCGATCGGTACAGTGTGAGAGGAGAAGGGAGGGAGCGGATGGCAGCGCCAGTGCTGCGGGCTGGATCTGTGACAAATGCAGTCACAGATCCATCCATCCCTCCCTCCCTGCTCAGCCATCCCTGCTGCAATACTCTGCAATACTCACAATACTCACCTGGGCATACTCTGCAATACTCTGCAATACTCAGGCATACTCTGCAATACTCAGCATACTCTGGGCATACTCTGCAATCTCAGGCATACTCTGGCAATACTCTGGCATACTCTGGGCATACTCTGGCATACTCTGGGCATACTCTGGCAATACTCTGGGCATACTCTGGCAATACTCTGGGCATACTCTGCAATACTCTGGGCATACTCTGCAATACTCTGGGCATACTCTGCATACTCTGCAATACTCTGGGCATACTCTGCACTCGGGCATACTCTGGGCATACTCTGCAATACTCTGGGCATACTCTGCAATACCCTGGGCATACTCTGCATACTCCAATACCCTGGGCATACTCTGCAATACCCTGGGCATACTCTGCATACTCCGCAATACTCTGGCAATACTCTGCAATACTCTGGGCATACTCTGCAATACTCTGGGCATACTCTGGCAATACTCTGGGCATACTCTGGCAATACTCTGGCAATACTCTGGGCATACTCTGGCAATACTCTGGGCATACTCTGCAATACTCTGGCAATACTCTGCATACTCTGAATACTCAATACTCTGGGCATACTCTGCAATACTCTGCATACTCTGGCATACTCTGCAATACTCTGCAACTCACTCTGCAACTCTGCATACTCTGCAATACTCTGGCAACTCTGCATACTCTGCACTCTGCATACTCTGGGCAATACTCATACTCTGCAATACTCTGCATACTCTGGCATACTCTGACTAAAATACAATACTCTGGGCATACTCTGCAATACCCTGGGCATACTCTGCATACTCCGCAATACTCTGGCAATACTCTGCAATACTCTGGGCATACTCTGCAATACTCTGGGCATACTCTGCAATACTCTGGGCATACTCTGCATACTGCAATACTCTGGCAATACTCTGGGCATACTCTGCAATACTCTGGGCATACTCTGCAATACTCTGCATACTCTGCAATACTCTGGGCATACTCTGCAATACTCTGGGCATACTCTGCAATACTCTGGGCATACTCCGCAATACCCTGGGGCATACTCCGCAATACTCTGGCAATACTCTGGGCATACTCTGCAATACTCTGGGCATACTCCGCAATACTCTGGGCATACATAGTGGGCATACTCTGGGCATACTCTGGGCATACTCTGGGCATACTCTGGGCAATACGGGCCGCACTCTGGGCTCTCGGGCATACTCCGCAATACTCTGGGCATACCCCAACAGCAGCCCCTGTCCCCGCGAGCTCGCATGCAGAAGCGAACGCATACGCAAGTCCCGCCCACATATAAAAACGTGTTCAAACCACATGTGAGGTATCTTTATATCATGTTTTGGGGTTTTATGTATTTTTCTAGCAAATAAATGATGATTTTTACATGTAGGAGAGAAATGTCAGAATTGGCCTGGTGCTCCCTGCATGTTGGGCCTCTGTATGTGGCCGCACTGTGTAAAAGTCTCACACATGGGGTATCGCCATACTCGGAGGAATAGCAGAATGTGTTTTGGGGTGTAATTTGTGGTATGCATATGCTGTGTGTGAAAAATAACCTAATAATATGAAAATTTGATGAAAAAAAAATAAATCTTGATTTTGCAAAGAATTGTGGGAAAAAATTACAACTTTAAAAAACTCACCAGGCCTCTTTCTAAATACCTTGGAATGTCTTCTTTCCAAAAAGGGGTCATTTGGGGGGTATTTGTACTTTTCTGGCATGTTAGGGTCTCAAGAAATGAGAGAGGCTGTCAGTACTTCAGGTGTGATGAAATTGATCAATTTTCAGGATTTGGTACCATAGCTTGTAGACCCCATAACTTTCACCCAGACTAAATAATATCCAACATTTTTTATTTTTTTTTACCAAAGATATGTAGCAGTATACATTTTAGGCCAAATTTATGAAGAAAAATTACTTTTTTGTAAAATTTTATAATAGAAATGAAGAAAAATTATTATTTTTTGCAAAATTTTGTTCTTTTTTCATTTATAGCAAAAAAAATAAAAACCGCAGAGGTGATGAAACACCACCAAAAGAAAGCTCTATTTGTGGGAAAAAAAGGACAAAAATTTCATTTGGTTATAGTGTTGTATGACTGAGTTATTGTCATTCAAAATGTGAGAGCACCGAAAGCTGAAAATTGGTCTGGTTATTAAGGGTGTTTAAGTGCCCAGTGGTCAAGTGGTTAAAATCTTCTATTAGGCTTTATTAGAATGTTCTATAGTTTATTGTTTATTATTTTATTTATCTTATATAAGCTTTATTAGATGCAAGGTATCTGGAATGGGGATGTCAGATTTTTCTTTGTTGTCTGATAAAGAGATGAAATCACTGACCAAAAATAACCTGCTGATCATTGGTCTGTATAGGTGTCCTGCACTTACCATGTTGACCACGAGACGTCGCTGTGTACACTGTGTTGTATAGGGAACGTTTGTTCTGTGGAACATTTTGTTCCGGCCATGTGTTCCCCGGATCATTGATCAGGTTGCGCACACAGGGGTAGATTCATGTACAGATCCGACGGTGTATCTACTGATACACCGTCGGATGTGTGAGATCCGACGCTCGGATCTATGCGGCTGATTCCTCGAATCAGGTTCCGCATAGATCTCCCTTAGAGCCGACTGGTGTAAGTGAGTTACACTGTCGGTTCTTAGGCTGCATTCTCCCGCCGTCCGCTAGGTGGCGCTTCTTTTTTTCTACGCGACGAATATGCAAATGAGGAGAACCGCCGATTCAGAACCGAACGCCCGGCCGTCGCTTTTTTTTTACGTCGTTTGCGTTCGTCTTTTTCCGGCGGATCATTACCCCTGCTATATGCGGGGTAAGTGCGGCGGATCCTATGTTAAGTATGGCCGTCGTTCCCGCGTCGAGTTTTGAATTTTTTACGTCGTTTACGTAAGTCGTCCGGGAATACGGCCATACGTTAATTGCGTTAACATCGAAAACAATGACGTCCTTGCGACGTCATTTAAAGCAATGCACGTCGGGAAATTTTGCCGGCGGCGCATGCGCAGTACGATCGGCGCGGGGACGCGCGTGATTTAAATAGTAAACTCCCCCTAGCCGCGGAATTTGCATTCCGCCGGGGGATTTACGATCCGCCAGGGCTAATTACGAGGCAAGTGCTTTCTGAATACAGCACTTGCCTCAAAAACTGGCGCAGGCGGATCGTAAAAAAGATAGATCACGCGGATCAAAAGATCCGCTGATCTACATGAATCTACCCCACAGTGTGTGTGATCGATGTGAGTTGTTCCCCGGTGATAGGTCAGTGTGAAGCGGGTGGGGCTCATTGTATCCAGGGCTCCTTGCTATTGGGAGTTTTCAGACCGCTGTGACAGGCCATCACATCGGTCACATGATTCTAAAGCGGAGTTCCACCCATATTTATGTTCACAGCACCGGCAGAAGCAATTACTCTGCTGCCATCTAGTGGCAGTAGATGTAATTGCGGTAATGCCGCCCAAGTAATGGGAACTGCGTTACTGTGAGGTGAAGAGTAATCAGGTAGATTACTCGTTACCCTAAAAAGGGGCTGCATTAGGTAACTGCGTTTATTGTAACTCTGTTACTTACAACACTGCCCCAGTGTACATATTTACGCTGGACGCCTGTGGCGCTCCCATTGATTTTCGATTCAAATATGCAAATGAGTCAAATATGGCGATTCACGAACGTACTTGCGCCCGGCGCATAATATACACGGTTTGCGTAAATCGTACGTCCGGCGTAAAGTTGTTTCCCACATTGGAGGCGCAACTCTTGCTAAGGTATGGACCAGGGAACGAATGCCGTCGAATTTTACGTAGTGTACGTTGTACGTGAATAGGGCTGGGCATAGGTTACGTTCACGTCTTAGACAGTGATTCGACGTATTTAAGGCAATTGTTTCGTGATTGTGAGCATGCGCACTGGGATGCGTCCAAGGCACCACGCATGCGCAGTTAGTTTTAGGTACTTGTCTGACGCTCTGCCCATCATTTGCATGGGGTCACGCTTTATTTAAATGTATCACGCCCACTTCCACCTACTTTGACTTAGGCCGGCTTACGCCTACGAATTTACGTTACGCCGGCGCAACGTTGGGAGCATTTGCTTTGTGAATTCCATGCTTTCCTCTCTGCACTGCACCGACGTAGCGTAAAAGACATACACTACGGCGGCATATATATGCGCCGATGTATGTGAATCCGGGCCGTAGTGTGCTTATGGCATGTCTTGGGTGAAGTCAGCCCAGACATTACAAACAGTAGGCAAAGGCATGGCTTTGGCACAAGCCACCGTGACCCAGCAGCAAGCGTCGGCAGAGAAAAAACCGTCGCCATGAGGAAGCAATGGCTCAGAAGCAGCAGGCCCTGGCACAGGCTATAGCTGCGCAGCAGGAAAACACACGGCTGTTAGCCACCCAGTTTATGGCCCAGCAGGAGTCCACTCAAGCACAGGTGGTTGCCTTGCAGGAGGCAGTACAGTGGCTGGCTCAGGGACAAGAGCAAGCGGTCGTTGCCGTTAGTAATCCAATGTCTGTGAGAGCCAGCCATTGTTTAAAAAAACTAACGCCCAGTGATGACGTAGAAGACTTTCTCACCACCTTTTGAAAGGATAGCAGAGAGAGAGAGAGGTGGCCCTGGGACCAATGGGCCGGCATTATCTCCCCTTTTCTCACCGGTGATCTGCAAAAGGCCTATTTTGACCCCCCAGCTGAGCACATCAGGGACTATGAACGTTTAAAAGCCGAGATTCTGGCCCGCCTGGGAGTGACCACAGCCGTACGGGCCCAGAGGGTGCATCACTGGCGGTACAAACCTGACCAACCACCCAGGTCCCAAATGCATGAACTAATTCAGTTAGCTAAAAAATGGCTGCAGCCAGAAAAGTTGTCAGGTCCACAAATGGTGCAACGAGTGGTGATGGACTAGTACCTATGGTCCCTACCAGATGACCTACAGCGCTGGGTAAGCCATGGAAATCCTACCAACACTGACCAGCTGGTCGAGCTGGTCGAACGGTACACCATGGTGGAGGACCTGCTTGGGCCGGCCAAGCGTCGGGAACCCACACCAAGGACACCCAGACCAGCCACTACACCGAGGAGAGAAGCGACTGTCTGCCATAGAACTACGGAGGTCGGTTCCTGTGCCAAATATGGGGGACATACAGTGTTGGCAATGTCAGTCCTGGGGGCATACCCAGGCACAGTGCTTGCTTCAGGAGTTGCCTATGGATTGCGGGATTGCCCGAAGAAGCTCTTTTTATGTGCAAAGAGGGCGTGCCTCGCATCTTGATCTAGCTTCCGTACGGTTTGAGTGTGAAGTGTGGGTGAACCACCTTCCTGCCAGGGCTCTACTGGACTCTGGTAGCATGGTCACACTGGTACATGCCAGGGTACTTGGGAGGATTGGTCCACTAACTAAGACTCTACGGGTAGTATGTATCCATGGGGACACCAAGGAGTACCCCTTGGCCATACCTCGGTTACACAGGAGGTAGGGGTGATAAAAAGCTTGATATATGACATCATAGTGGGGCGGGACTGTTCACTATTTCTGGAACTATGGAACCAGGTACAGACGGGGCTGCCAGGAGAACTGGGGACACTGGGCTTGGAAGGGACAGAGTCTAGGGAATCCGGGCCTGAAACTTCCACAACAGACCCCTCTAATGTGGAGATATCTGTTGTTGATAATGACGTTGCAGAGAATCTTAGTTTTGATAATGGTCCTGTGTCAGGTCTCAAAACCGAGTTGACCTCTGAGGGGGGGTTCTCCCCGTTACAAGTCATGCTGGGGGAGGAAGACGAGGAGCTCTCTCCCGTTGAGGAGGGTGAGGGGGAAACATCCCCGAGGCCAGTGCATCCAGACCTGGACGTACCCAGGGGTGCGTTTGGCACTGCCCAGTTACAGGATCCTACCTTGGTCAACGCTCGAGGGGAGGTTTCTGACATTGATGGGGTTTCACAAATACCAGGTGCAGATCAGAGGTTTCCTGATTTTGCGTTGAAGGGGGACCTAGTCTATCGAGTGGCTGAGAGCCAAGGGGAATCCATAGAGCAGTTGCTGGTCCCTCAACCGTATAGGCGGATGCTCCTTGATCTAGCCCACAACGACGCACTGGGAGGACACCTGTGGGCGGAGAAAACGGAGGCCAGGATAACCGACCGGTTTTACTGGCCAGGGGTGAAGGCCGAGGTTAAAAGATATTGTGTCTTGTCCCAATTGCCAGTTAACTGCCCCAGTGCCCCGCTATAGAAACCCCCAGTACCCTTGCCAATTATTGAGGTCCCATTTGAGCGGATCGCTATGGATCTTGTGGGACCACTGGTAAAGTCGGCAAGGGGGCACCAATACATATTGGTCATCCTAGACTACACCACTAGATATCCAAAAGCAGTCCCGTTAAGGAAAAAGTCCTCTGAGGCCGCGTACACACGATTAGTCCATCTGATGAGAATGGTCCTAAGGACCGTTTTCATCAGTTAACCGATGAAGCTGACTGATGGTCTGATGTGCCTACACACCATCGGTTAAAAAAAGGATCGTGTTAGAACGTGGTGACGTTTATGTGGTAGAGCATATTTCTCAAATGCGAGAAAGGGTGGCTAAAGTGATGCTGCTGGTGAGAGAAGGGTCAGGATGCCCAAAGAAGGGTATATAACCAATCGGCTAAAGTGAGACAGTTCCAAGTGGAAGACAGGGTAGCTGTCCTAATACCCATAGTGGACAGCAAGTTCTTGGGCAAGTGGCAAGGTCCGTTTGAAGTAGTGGAGAAAGTGGGTGAGGTAAACTATAAGGTACACCAACCAGGAAAAAGAAAACCCTACCAAATTTATCACATAAATTTGTTGAAGCTTTGGAGAGACAGAGAACTGGTGTCTGCGGTGGTGGCAGTACAGTCAGGGAACCATATAGGGATCGACCTGGTGCAGGTTGTGGCTAACCTAACTAGGTCCTAAACCCAGCAAGTAAAAGAGTTTCTGCAAAGAAATAGGGACATGTTTTCAGGGTTGCCGGGGCTCACCAACGTCATCGAGCATGACATCGTGACCGAGCCCAAGGTGAAAATCCGGCTTAAAGCGGAGGTTCACCCTCAAAATTAACTTCTTTGCTAACCTATCTGCAGCCTTAATAAAGGCTTGTAGCGTTGTCATTTTTTTTTTTAATGTGTACACTTACCTGTCTTACTTCCGGGTCTTCTTCCTTGCGGGGAGTGCGCGTGTCGCTCCTTTTCACTGATGGGGAGCTCTGCGCAATGTTCCTGGGAGTGAGTGATGATCCTCCCAGGAGAATTGACGTGCGGGTAAAGCGCGTATCGCCTTCCGAAAATATCCGACGGGGACTCGGCTCTTTACTGGGCTGTACGGCGCCTGCGCCTGCCGTGTAGGCTGACTGCGCAGGCGCCATAAAGTGGCGAGTCCCCATCGGATATTTTCGGAAGGCACGCTTTACTCGCACGTCAATCATTTATGCGAGCCTACTCCCCATCGAGACCCGAATCGGGTGAAAACAAGAAAAAACGTACAGCCCGAAAAAAAAAAATCCAGCATCCAGGTTGAAAATCTGGATATAACAGTATATAGAGATTTAAGGGTGAACCTCCGCTTTAAACCCTACCGTATCCCAGAAGCTCATAGAGTGGCAGTGTCTGGAGAGGTTAAAAGGATGCTCGAACTTGAGGTCATCGAAGAGTCGCAGAGCGAGTGGTCCAGTCGGATCGGGTTGGTGCCCAAACCCAATGGTACTCTCCGCTTCTGCAACGACTTTAGAAAACTCAACGAGGTCTGCAAGTTCGATGCATACCCCATGCCACGGCTAGATGAGCTGATTGAGAGGTTGGGTCCTGCCAAGTACATCACCACACTGGACCTCACAAAGGGTTACTGGCAGATTCCCCTGACCAAGGAGGCCAGGAGAAAACTGCTTTCTCTACCCTGGAGGGTCACTTCCAGTATAAGAGAATGCCGTTTGGTCTACACTCCGCCCCTGCCACATTCCAAAGGGCCATGGACAAAACTTTGCGTCCACACCAACGGTATGCCTCCGTTTACCAGGATGACATAGTAATTTTCAGCACGGATTGGGATTCCCATCTTCCCCCAGGTACAGGCAGTGGTAGACTCCTTAAGAAGGGCAGGGTTCACCATCAATCCGGAGAAATGTGCGGTTGGGGTAGAGCAGTGTTTCTCAATTCCAGTCCTCATGCCCCCCCAACAGGTCATGTTTTCAGGATTTCCCTCAGATGAAAAGGCTGTGGGAATTACGAAGGCAGTGAAACTGATCAAATCACCTGTGCAAAATAATGGAAATCCTGAAAACCTGACCTGTTGGGGGGGCGTGAGGACTGGAATTGAGAAACACTGGGGTAGAGGAAGCCAAATATCTAGGATACATTGTAGGTAGAGGGCTAGTGAAGCCCCAAATGAGCAAGGTAGAGGCCATACAGGGCTGGCCCCGCCCCCTAACAAAGAAACAGGTCAGAGCATTTTTAGGCCTAGTTGGATACTATAGGAGGTTTGGCCCCAACTTCGCCACTATTGCGGCACCGCTAACTGACTTCACCAAAGGCCAAAAGTCTGTCATGATCAAATGAAATGCCGAGGCTGAAAAAGCTTTTCAAATGCTTAAGACAGCACTATGCCAGGACCCGGTGCAAATCAACGGAGAGGAGCACCCAATAGTTTTTCTTAGTTGGAAACTGATGCCAGCTGAAAAAAACTATGCGGTGGTGGAACGCGAATGTCTTGCCATCAAGTGGGCTTTGGACTCCCTATGGTATTTTCTCCTAGGTAGGAGGTTTCGCGTAATATCAGACCATGCTCCTCTTGCGTAGATGAGACAGAACAAGCACACCAATGCCAGGGTAACAAGGTGGTTTATGTCTCTGCAGGAGTTCAACTTCATGGTAGAGCACAGACCCGGGAGACGGCATCAGAATGCCAATGCCCTCTCCCGAGTCCACTGTATGATGGCGAGTGGTGCCTCCAACACCTCCGTGTTGAGGCAGAAGGGGGGGACATGTACAGGACGCCAGGGTTGGGTCCTGGATGAACGCTATGTTGCGCCAATTTTTGGAGTCTGGTCCCTTTAAAGCGGTCTTTCACTCGTTTTTTTTTTTTTTTTTTTTTTAAAAGTTTTAGGCTCCTCTTACCTTAATTCAATAGCAGCCCGTGTGTCCCGAATTATTCGCCCCCAGGATGCGATTCTACTGCCAAACGATAAGTTATATTTCTGTCTTCAGGCAGTTTCCATTTTCATCCCTGGCACGCTGGGCACGTTGAAGTCCAGCCCTAATCATTTCCGGGATACGGCGGTGAATGCGTCCCAGCATGCACCGCTGTATCCCGCGCATGTCCTTTGCTGTGCTGTGTTGACGGCGAACGGCGCCGTCAACACAGCACAGTTACCATGGCAACGGCCGGCGTCAATATGACCCGCTTGCCGAGTCACGTGACCGCGGTAATATCGCGGGATTTTAAGAGAGATCGTCTCCTGGGAACATCACATCGAATTCCCAGGAGGCTCTGCGCATCGGGGGATAAGGAAGGCACGCCCAATAACGCGGGGAGAGGTGAGTGACAGGCCACATAGAGAAAAGTAAAGTGCTTTAGAAAAAAAAAAAAAAACCCACTGTTTAGTAATGCTTACTGGGAGACAGTAAGGCTACAAGAGAGGTAAATAAAAGGATGAACTACCGCTTTAAGGCAGTGGTGTAGGGTTCAGGAGGTCACCCAGAGGGGGTGAGAAATTCCGGCAAATTAAAAGTTGATTCAGAGAGGACGGGCTTACAGTCCTCTCTGCCCTTCTTAATGTCATTTGGGGCCCGGAATTTTCGGAGGCTCTAAAGTGTCATTCGGGAGGGAAAGAGCCTCCCCTTTAAACCCCTGGTTTTCAGGCACACAGGGGGTTAAGAACTCCCAGGAAGTCAGCTTAAAGGACAGGAAGTGCTGACAGAGGTTGTGAAGGAGTATGGGAGTGAACCTGTCTGCAGAAGATGTGCACTGCTTAGAAGGACTGGAAGTTCTACCTAAACCGTATGTGCCTTTGTTTTGCTTTATTTGCTGTGCTGAAGGAAAAACAGACTTTTTGGTTTATGCTGGAGACAAGCAGGACTTTTGCTTTGATGCTTTTCCCTGTGTGCTGAAGAAAGCGTTGTTTTGTTACGTACCCCCAAAGTTCGCTAAATATATAAATTTATATACACAACCGGAACCGCCGCTATGATCGTTCTTATGTCGTGCAGAATCGCCGGCTGAAGAAGAGGATATCTGGATGATGCCTCTGGCTGCAGGCATCATTCAGATATACACCCGCAAAGCCCAGGTCGTCAATTGATGGCCACTTAGGATGGGAGATCCCATCTCTGGCTGTCAATTGTCAATGGCCGGGTATTGAAGTGGTTAAACAGACTGTAACGGCTACCCAAGTAGGGAGAGGGTATCAGCCGTTGGAGACGTCCTTTTCCCTGGCAAGTTGCTATGCAAGTAAGTCCAGTATAAGCCCATCCACGAGATCCAGAGGGAAAGTCAGGTCCAGTTGTAAGACGCACAGAATAAATATCCCATTGCATTCCCTTCCATAAACGAGACAGGCTACGTTTGAAGGGTCAAGTAGACAACTTTAATGGTACATTTCTTGGTTTATATCTAGTTACAAACTTGTGAGTACTCAAGGAACAATGTAACTCTCCGCCCCCTCCCTCCACAGGGGGGCCCCAAGTTTGACTCCCTGGCACCAGGCTAAGAAGCCACATTCCTTTCTCAATAGACTTCAATCACAGATAATCCCATCCGTAGCTAAACATTTCGGCACCGCAAAGCCTGACAAGTTCTTTTGAACATAATTGACATGCTAATTCAATACACGGACAGGAGACTGTTAATTTGTAATACAATACACAAAAGAGAGAAGAGACATTTAGAATTCAGCAGTGAAAGACTCACTCTACAATTAACCTTCTAAACTCAGAACTAACAAACCCAAAACAGCCCTCCAGATATCTCAGAATATAATGTGGATAATCCATATCTCAGGTAGTCCTAGATATCATTCATCCTATTGCAACACGTCGTTCGGTTCTTTGTATGTCCCACTGCATGATTATTATAGATGTACAGGCAGAATACATAGTTCCGTTACACAGACCATATACATGTAGCAAGGTGTCACTTTGAAATGTGGCCAATAGACTGCAGTTTGTGAGTGAGAAGGAACTCCGCTCCCTCCGGTGTTCAATTGTTATACTGCTGCAACTTGTTCAGTTCAGATTATATCAGGACTAGGGATGAGCTTCGCATTCAATGCGAACTCAAGTTCGCATCGAACATCGGCCGTTCGATCGTTCGTCGAAAACGAACAAATATGGTCCTTCGCGCCAAAATTCGCATGACGCGCAACGGCCCATAATTCACTGCTGCGTTGCACGCTGATGATTGGCCAAGCATGCACCATGACCCCGCATGCTTGGCCAATCACAGCGCCCAAAAAACGAAGAGACCTAATTGGCCAAAGCCAGGGTGCTTTGGCCAATTAGGGCTCAGGGCTGTAGCACACGCCCCACACTATAAAAGGCCTCGTGTAGTGAGTTCCGGCTTGCCTTACATACAAGTTAGACAGACAGTGAGTTAGAGAGAGAGAGATAGAGACACAGGGCCAGATTCAGCAAGACTTGCGCTGGAGTATTTCGATATGCGCCGCGTAACTGTGAAGATGCGCCGTCGTATCTATGTGGCCGTATCCACCAAACTAGATGCGACAGAAAATGGGCCATTTCCGATCGGCTTAACTTTCCGACGCCAGAGTCTCGTCAGCGCATAATTTCGCTTGGCGCATCAATATGCAAATGAGGGAGATTTCCCGATTCGCGAACGGATTAGCACCATACGCTGGCTACATGCGCCGCGCGTATCTCGTCCGTCCGGCGCAAAGTTATTTCTACAAATAGCTGCTTTATCTTTACTCCAGACGGCCACAGGTCAGCAGGAGAGCAGCTACAGCAGCGTTACCGACGATAAGAGCTAGCTGAGCACCCCCACTTGCAGGACAACACCTCTGTCCCTGCTTGTCTGTCAACTTTTACAGCCATGGAGGAAGACATCATAGGTCTCCATAGCCGAGATGACGGCTGACAGCTCCTGGCCTTTAAAGTTCAGCTTTCTCCTGTGTTTGCAGGGAACGGGAGCAGCCATCTCAGAACAGAAGTAACTTCACTGCGGGGAGGGGGAACAGGATATACTTTAGTGCCGGAATGGCGCATCTACGGGAGCATTTAAACGTCCAATGGAACACATTGCGCTGTCGTTTCCAAGGAAGTGGTGCCGACGGAAGTTGTGAGCATGCGCACTGGGATGCATTGACAGTCGACGCATTGCGCAGTACGTTCGCCGCGGGATCGCGCCTAGGTTAATAATACACGCCCCGTACCCGCCCAATTTGAATAACGCCGCCTCATTTTCGATACGCTGCCGCAACTTTAGGAGCAAGTGCTTCATGAATAACAGCACTTAAACAGCAATAAAAGGCAGTTGCTGTTAATGCAAGTGGGCTATTGAATTGCACAGAAACTCAGTCGCTCTGACTGTGCGTGTGCTGTTTAATACCACCTGAGCGCATTTGGGGTCACCATACGTGTGCTGTGACATACCACCTGAGCGCATTTGGGGTCACCGTACGTGTGCTGTGACATACCACCTAAACGCATTTGGGGTCACCGTACGTGTGCTGTAACATACCACCTGAGCGCATTTGGGGTCACCGTACGTGTGCTGTGACATACCACCTGAGCACATTTGGGGTCACCGTACGTGTGCTGGTATATACAACCTGAGCGCAGTTAGTGCCACTGTACGTGTGCTCCTATATACCACCTGAGCACAGTTAGTGCCACTGTACGTGTGCTCCTATATACCACCTGAGCACAGATAGTGCCACTGTACGTGTGCTCCTATATACCACCTGAGCACAGTTAGTGTCACTGTACGTGTGCTGGTATATACCACCTGAGCACAGATAGTGCCACTGTACGTGTGCTGGTATATACCACCTGAGCACAGATAGTGCCACTGTACGTGTGCTGGTATATACCACCTGAGCACAGTTAGTGCCACTGTACGTGTGCTGGTATATACCACCTGAGCACAGTTAGTGCCACTGTACGTGTGCTCCTATATACAGTGCTGTAGTATATACCACCTGAGCACAGTTAGTGCCACTGTACGTGTGCTCCTATATACCACCTGAGCACAGATAGTGCCACTGTACGTGTGCTCCTATATACCACCTGAGCACATAGTGCCACTGTACGTGTGCTCCTATATACCACCTGAGCACAGATAGTGCCACTGTACGTGTGCTGGTATATACCACCTGAGCACTGTACGTGTGCTCCTATATACCACCTGAGCACAGATAGTGCCACTGTACGTGTGCTCCTATATACCACCTACGTGCCACTGTACGTGTGCTCCTATATACCACCTGAGCACAGATAGTGCCACTGTACGTGTGCTCCTATATACCACCTGAGCACAGATAGTGCCACTGTACGTGTGCTCCTATATACCACCTGAGCACAGATAGTGCCACTGTACGTGTGCTCCTATATACCACCTGAGCACAGATAGTGCCACTGTACGTGTGCTCCTATATACCACCTGAGCACAGATAGTGCCACTGTACGTGTGCTCCTATATACCACCTGAGCACAGATAGTGCCACTGTACGTGTGCTCCTATATACCACCTGAGCACAGATAGTGCCACTGTACGTGTGCTCCTATATACCACCTGAGCACAGATAGTGCCACTGTACGTGTGCTCCTATATACCACCTGAGATAGTGCCACTGTACGTGTGCTCCTATATACCACCTGAGCACAGATAGTGCCACTGTACGTGTGCTCCTATATACCACCTGAGCACAGATAGTGCCACTGTACGTGTGCTCCTATATACCACCTACGTGTGTAGCTCCTATATACCACCTGAGCACAGATAGTGCCACTGTACGTGTGCTCCTATATACCACCTGAGCACAGATAGTGCCGCTGTACGTGTGCTTCTATATACCACCTGAGCACAGATAGTGCCACTGTACGTGTGCTCCTATATACCACCTGAGCACAGATAGTGCCACTGTACGTGTGCTCCTATATACCACCTGAGCACAGATAGTGCCACTGTACGTGTGCTCCTATATACCACCTGAGCACAGATAGTGCCACTGTACGTGTGCTCATATATACCACCTGAGAAAAGTTAGTGCCACTGTACGTGTGCTCCTATATACCACCTGAGCACAGATAGTGCCACTGTACGTGTGCTCCTATATACCACCTGAGCACAGATAGTGCCACTGTACGTGTGCTCCTATATACCACCTGAGCGCAGATAGTGCCACTGTACGTGTGCTCCTATATACCACCTGAGCGCAGATAGTGCCACTGTACGTGTGCTCCTATATACCACCTGAGCGCAGATAGTGCCACTGTACGTGTGCTCCTATATACCACCTGAGCAGTTAGTGCCACACGTGTGCTCCTATATACCACCTGAGCGCAGTTAGTGCCACTGTACGTGTGCTCCTATATACCACCTGAGCGCAGTTAGTGCCACTGTACGTGTGCTCCTATATACCACCTGAGCAGATAGTGCCACACGTGTGCTCCTATATACCACCTGAGCACAGATAGTGCCACTGTACGTGTGCTCCTATATACCACACAGATAGTGACTGCGTGTGCTTCTATATACCACCTGAGAAAAGTTAGATAGTGCTCCTATATACCACCCACAGTTAGTGTACGTGTGCTCCTATATACCACCTGAGCACAGATAGTGCCACTGTACGTGTGCTCCTATATACCACCTGAGCACAGATAGTGCCACTGTACGTGTGCTCCTATATACCACCTGACGTGTGCTCCTATATACCACCAGCGCAGATAGTGCCACTGCTCCTATATACCACCTACAGATAGTGTGCTGGCTCCTATATATACCACCTGACGTGTGCTCCTATATACCACCAGCGCAGTTAGTGCCACTGTACGTGTGCTCCTATATACCACCTGAGCGCAGTTAGTGCCACTGTACGTGTGCTCCTATATACCACCTGACGTGTGCTCCTATATACCACAGAGTTAGTGCCACTGTACGTGTGCTCCTATATACCACCTGAGCACAGATAGTGCCACTGTACGTGTGCTCCTATATACCACCTGAGCACAGATAGTGCCACTGTACGTGTGCTCCTATATACCACCTGAGCTTCTATATACACTGAGAAAAGTTAGATAGTGCTCCTATATACCACCCACAGTTAGTGTACGTGTGCTCCTATATACCACCTGAGCACAGATAGTGCCACTGTACGTGTGCTCCTATATACCACCTGAGCACAGATAGTGCCACTGTACGTGTGCTCCTATATACCACCTGAGCACAGATAGTGCCACTGTACGTGTGCTCCTATATACCACCTGAGCACAGATAGTGCCACTGTACGTGTGCTCCTATATACCACCTGAGCACAGATAGTGCCACTGTACGTGTGCTCCTATATACCACCTGAGCACAGATAGTGCCACTGTACGTGTGCTCCTATATACCACCTGAGCACAGATAGTGCCACTGTACGTGTGCTCCTATATACCACCTGAGCACAGTTAGTGCCACTGTACGTGTGCTCCTATATACCACCTGAGCACAGTTAGTGCCACTGTACGTGTGCTGGTATATACCACCTGAGCGCAGTTAGTGCCACTGTACGTGTGCTGGTATATACCACCTGAGCACAGTTAGTGCCACTGTACGTGTGCTCCTATATACCACCTGAGCACAGATAGTGCCACTGTACGTGTGCTCCTATATACCACCTGAGCACAGATAGTGCCACTGTACGTGTGCTCCTATATACCACCTGAGCACAGATAGTGCCACTGTACGTGTGCTCCTATATACCACCTGAGCACAGTTAGTGCCACTGTACGTGTGCTCCTATATACCACCTGAGCACAGTTAGTGTCACTGTACCTGTGCTTGTATATACCACCTGAGCACAGTTAGTGTGACCGCACGTGTGCTGCTATATACCACCTGAGCTCAGTTAGTGTCACTGTACCTGTGCTGCTATATACCACCTGAGCACAGTTAGTGTGACCGCACGTGTGCTGCTATATACCACCTGAGCTCAGTTAGTGTCACTGTACCTGTGCTGGTATATACCACCTGAGCGCATTTCGTGTCACTCCGCTTGTGCTGTTACATACCACCTGAGCTCTTCAATATGTCTGGAAGGAGAACAAAGAGAGGCAGAGAGTCACAAGGGCAAGCAGGCTCTGCATGTAGAGGTAACGCTGGTAGTGGATGTGGTGCATCCTCTTCAGCACGTGGCCGTGGCCGTGGCCGCTCGTCCTTCTTTTTGGGAGCTGGCCGTGTTGAACCTCAACATGCAGAGGAATTAGTAGAGTGGATGACCAAGCCGTCCTCATCCTCTCTCACATAGACTGATCAAAGTTTTTCTGGCAAAGCAGCTGCCAAGGCGTCCTCTTCCCTCTGCACGATGGCTTCACACAATACTTCCCTAGTACCACCATGTCCTCCTGAGGAGTCCCCCGAACTGTTTCAACACAGTGTTGGGTACATGCTACAGGAAGATGCGCAGCGTTTAGAAGACTCCGATGACGGAACACTGATAGAGGAAGGCATTGATGTGAGCCCAGGGAGAGGGGGTGGCCGAGAGGGACAGCAATTTGTCAGTGAGGATGTTCCCCCAGCTGGAGCATACTGCCAGGTTGTTGACAGTGATGAGGAGGGAGGGGATGATGAGGTCACTGACTGTACCTAGGTGCCTAATAGGAGAGAGGAGGAGGAGGAGGAGGAGGCACAGGCACATCTCCAAAGAGGCAGGATGCCCTCCAAGGGTCAGCTTAAGGTCACACCCACTGCATTACAGCGCACATCTATGGCGCTTGTGCATGGCGCTGCTGTGTCTGACCGGTACAGCAAAAGTTCTTTGGTGTGGGCCTTTTTTGAAATATGTCCACAAGATCGTACCTTTGCTATTTGCAACTTATGTCGCAAGCGTATCTCGCGTGGCCAAAACATCAACCGCCTGGGTACCACATGCTTGTCCAGACATATGTCGACCAGCCATGCAGCTCGTTGGCAAGCACACCAGAAAGACCCACACCAAAGACAAAAGTGTACCGCCCCTTGCCCTTCTGGGACCTCCAACCCCAGTAGACCCCCAGTCCTCTCTGAAGCCTGCAGTGAAAGTGTAGAAATAGGTGTGTCACAAGCTAGTAGTAGCGGTCAATCTACTGATCTACTGATTGACCAGGCAAATTTCCCTGCCCCAGCTGCTGCAGCGCCGAAAGAAGTACAATCCCAGCCATACACATGCCCAGCAGTTGAATGCTAGCTTAGCGAAATTGCTAGCACTTCAACTGCTACCTTTTCAGTTGGTAGATTCTGCCCCCTTTCGTGAGTTTGTGCAATGTGCAGTACCTCAGTGGCAAGTACCAAAATGCCACTTTTTCTCACGGAAGGCTATTCCGACTCTCTACCGGCATGTGGAAGGCAATGTCCATGCCTCGCTGGACAGGGCGGTCAGTGGTAAGGTGCATATTACCGCTGACTCATGGTCCAGCAGGCATGGACAGGGACGTTACTTGTCTTTTACGGCGCATTGGGTGATTCTGCTGGCAGCTGGGAAGGACGCAGGGCAAGGTCCAGTAGTTTTGGAGGTTGTTCTGCCACCACGCCTTCAAAACACTACTACTGCTTGTGACACACCTCTTTCCTCCACTCCCTCCTCTTCTTCTTCCTCTGTGGCCTCTTCCTGTGGGGATGTTTTCTCCGAACCAGCTGTGCTCCATAGGCGTAAGAGGGGATACGCAGGAATGCAGGCCAAGAGATGCCATGCGGTGCTAGAGCTGGTGTGCTTGGGAGACAGGAGCCACACTGGGGAGGAGGTTTTGTCAGCTCTGCAGGGTCAGGCTGAGAGGTGGTTGACGCCACGCCAGCTGAAGCCTGGAATGGTGGTCAGCGATAATGGCACCAACCTCCTCTCTGCCCTGCGACAGGGAAAACTCACCCACGTGCCCTGTTTTGCGCATGACCTCAATTTGGTGGTGCAGCGGTTCTTGGGCAGGTACCCGGGCTTGCAGGATGTCCTGAAGCAGGCCAGGAAAGTCTGTGTGCATTTTCGGAGATCATATAATGCCACTGCTCGGCTGACTGACCTCCAAAGGGAATACAACCTGCCCAAGAACCGCCTAATTTGTGACATGCCCACCAGATGGAACTCAACGTTGGCCATGCTGCAGCGGCTGCACACGCAGCAGCGGGCCATCAATGAGTACCTGTGCCAATATGCAGCAGAACTGGGTCAGGGGAGCTAGTTTTTTTTCCCCACGCCAGTGGGCCTTGATCAGGGATGCATGCACTGTCCTGTCACCATTTGAGGAGGCCACGAGGATGGTGAGCAGTGACAGTGCATGCATCAGTGAGACTGTCCCTCTTATTCACATGTTGGAGCACACGCTACGTGGAATAATGGACAGGGCCCTTGAGGCAGAACAGAGGGAGGAAGAGGAGGACTTCCTTACCTCTCAAGGCCCCCTTTACCCAGACAGTGGTCCTGCTTGCCCACCCAGCACACAGGAAGAGGAGGAGGAGGAGGATTGTATCAGCAGCATGGAGGTGGAGCCTAGCACTCAGCAGCAGCAGTCTTCAAGGGATCATTTACAGTCCCAAGGACCATGTGGAGTTTTACGTGGCTGGGATGAGGTGCCTGTGGATCCCGTCGTCCTCAGTGACCCAGAGGACTGTGCCCCGAATGCCTCTGCAAACCTACGCTGCAAGGCCTCCCTGATTCTGCAAAGCCTGCGTAAGGATCCTCGTGTACGTGCTATTAAGGAGAGGGATCATTACTGGCTGGCGACTCTCCTTGATCCACGTTACAAAAGTAAGGTTGCGGACCTTATGTTGCCATCGCAGAGGGAGCTGAAGATGAAACTTCTGCGGGAGGCCTTGCAGAAGGGTCTGTGCAATGCGTTCCCAGAACCGGGGGATTACCAAAACCTGGCTCTGGACAACGTCTTGCTGAGGCTTCGGTGAGTCACAGAAGGGGCGGTGGAGAAGGTGTTCGTCTGACCGATGCGTTCAGGCAGTTTTTTTGTCCGCAGCCCCAAGGTCTGACCGGTTCCAGCAACCATCGCCAGCGTCTGGTTTACATGGTCCGGGAATACCTAGGGGCAAGATCCGACTTGGACACCTTCCCCACTGAAAATCCTCTGGCTTACTGGGTCTTGAGGATGGATCACTGGCTAGAGCTTGACCAGTACGCAATTGAGCTACTGGCTTGCCCTGCATCCAGTGTTCTTTCAGAACGGACATTCAGTGCTGCTGGAGGCTTTGTCACTGATCACAGGGTGCGCCCCTCTACCGGCTCTGTTGATCGACTGACCTTCATCAAAATGAATCAGGCTTGGATCAACACCAGCTACCAAGTACCTGATGCTGATATTAATGAATAATATCTTTTTGTTGAAATGTCGGATCCCTTTTAGACTGCTGATGCTGAGTGACTGTCCTCTTATGCTGCTGATGGAATATCCTTCTCCTCCTCACTTTTCTTGCTGATAGCTAGTAAGAAATGTTGTGTTTCTGGGCTCCGCCACCAGTCCCTAAGGCACAATTTTTCAGCCCCTGTTTAACAGGGGCACCTAATAACAATTTTTGTTGCAATAATTTGCACGTGGCTCCTTGTTGCGCTCCAATTGCAGTTATTGGGAGGGGTTGCAAGTGTGTGTTGTGCCCAAGGCCCAATTTTTCTGCCCCTGTTTAACAGGGGCGCCTAATAACAGTTTTTGATGCAATAATTTGCACGTGGCTCCTTGTTGCGCTCCAATTGGAGTTATTGTGAGGGGTTGCAAGTGTTGTGTTGTGCCCAAGGCCCAATTTTTCTGCCCCTGTTTAACACGGGCGCCTAATAACATTTTTTGATGCAATAATTTGCACGTGGCTCCTTGTTGCGCTCCAATTGCAGTTATTGTGAGGGGTTGCAGTGTTGTGTTGTGCCCAAGGCACAATATTCCAGCCCCTGTTTAACAGGGGCGCCTAATAAAAAATGTTGATGCAATATTTTGCACGTGGCTCCTTGTTGCGCTCCAATTACAGTATGTTTGAGGGGTGCCCTTTTTTCTAAAAATTTTCTTTCACACAACAATAATGGCCCCCACCACCGCTAAAATATTAGACATAATGTTGCCACACAGAACTTGCGCAAGTAGCATTAATGACTTTTTTTTTTGTCCTTTCATGTTGTGCAGGGACATCTCTAAACACGTGCCACTACTATAGACACCCAGCAGGTGTGATATTTAAAGGATTTTTTTTTTCACTTTAAGCATCATTAAAATGGCTGCGCCGCAAAAAACGGCCGTTTTAAAAAAAAAAAAATTCCATTGATACATGTTCCCTGGGGCAAGACCCGGGTTCTGAATGACGTTTTCCAACATTTGATTGAATTTTGGTCTTTAAAATGACCGTTTTTGAATTCAAACGTTCGGGTCCCATAGACTTCAATGGGGTTCGAAATATTCGTGCGAACCCGCGGTCTGTTCGAACGTTCTGGTGCGAACCGAACCCGGGGGTGTTCGGCTCATCCCTAATCAGGACATTGCATTGTGGACCTTGAAGTACAGGGAGATAAAGACTCCATTGCCTTGGGTGTTTAATAGACTATGTTGCGCCCCCTTGCTTTCAGCATGGACACTACGCTAAAGTTAGTTGTACTGGGAGAGTTACATTGCTCCCAGTCATGATTTACCTAAATTATGACCTCTGTCATCCCGGAAAGGTCCACTGGGTCAGTCTGTATTCTAGGGATGTGATATCATCTCTGGTCGGCAGTTGGCGCCAGAGGGGTTTCTGGCAGAGCAAGTCCTTCCCAGCAGCCAATTGTAGGAGTTCTTCCCTCACGGGGCATGCTGGGGAGGAGTATATCTGTGACGGGTTTCATGTGCTCAAGGTTCTTCTTCTTCTTCGCGGGGTCCCGGTTTCGGGCACGGCATCCACCTTTAGGGTGCGCGCATCCATGGACCCCGCCGGCGTGGCACACCTGGCCAAGCTCACAGGCTTCACCGAGCCTCAACCGGAGGCAAAAGGGGACCCCAGTGACCTACTGGGTTTCCAGTCCTATTGAATGGATCCCAGGCTGTGTGCTGTGCGATTGGGGGATCGGCTCGAGGGGAACCCAGGGGCAGGTTGTCCACAGGGCCTGAACGAACCAACCAATCGGGGATCCGGTGACCGGGATGCTGACAGGTACGCTTTACTGTCTCCCGGTGACCTGTGCTATAATTTACTGGGAGGATTCGCTCTGTTCATTCACCTAATCTCATCTAAAGCAATTGGCCTGTGGCAGAGGCTCTAGAGCCAGGTCTGTGTGAAAGACCTGTTCCTCCCAGATATCTAAAGTGACACCTCGGTGCCAGGTTAGAGAAAGGAAACCTGTCCGTGGGCACTTCACCCACTCAGGTGTGGCGACGAGTTTGCAAACCAGTACTGCTAAGGGCAGGGTTGCCTGTTCATATCCAGGCCTGACACTGCAAGTTCTCCTCTTCTTTCATCAACCTATCTTTCTTTCCTAATTGAAGTTGATGTTGGCTGTGTTGGCCTGGAAATAAAGCATTGGAAAAACCTTTATTGACTGTCTGGACCTTCGCTCATTACTTTGTTCCTGTATCACACCCCTAGACAACCCTAAGGTAACTTAATTTGCCGATCCCAACAATCATCCAGCGGCTCCTTCGGGGGAAGCGCTACAACTACAATGCCCACAGTGCTACTGTACTACTAGAGTGCATTGCATCATGCACAGCCTGCTGGGAGGAGCTACTTAACCACTTCCCTACGGCCGTACGACTATATGCGGCCGCAGGGTGGTTCTAATTCTCCGGGCTGCCTGTGTTTTCATGGCAGCCCCTTTCTTTGTTCCCAGCGCGCGCTTCAGAGCGCGCAGCGGGGAACTTCTGTACTGGCCGTGTCCCTTGGACACAGCCAATCACAGATCGCCGCGAACGGCCAATCAGAGTGGCCGTTTGCGATGCGATCTGTGCAGCGAATAAGAGATGATCTCATATGTAAACATATGAGATCATCTCTCATTGCCGGCTCTCACAATGACAGCGTCCTGTCAGGGAGAGAGCAGACCGATCTGTGTTCCTAGTACATAGGGACACAGATCGGACACCCCCCCTCCCCCCACAGTTAGAACACAATGCAGGATACACATTAACCCCTTCCTCACCCCCTAGTGTTAACCCCTTCCCTGCCAGTCACATTTATACAATAATTAGTGCATATTTATAGCACTGATTGCAGTATAAATGTGAATGGTGCCAAAAATGTGTCAAAAGTGTCCGATGTGTCCGCCATGATGTCGCAATAAAAATCGCAGATCGCCACCATTACTAGTAAAAAAAAAAAAAATAATAAACAATTATAATTCTGTCCCTTATTTTGTAGGCGCTATAACTTTTGCGCAAACCAGTCGCTTATTGCGATATTTTGTTATTTTATTTTTTTTTTATTTTTTTTACAAAAAATATGTAGAAGAATACGTATCGGCCTAAACTGAATATTTTTTTTAAATTGGGCTATTTTTTATAGCAACAAGTAAAAAATATTGTATTTTTTTTCAAAATTGTCGTCTTTTTTGTTTATAGTGCAAAAAAAAACAAACGCAGAGGTGACCAAATACCACCAAAAGAAAGCTCTATTTGTGGGGAAAAAAGGACGCCAATTTTGTTTGGGAGCCATATCGCACGACCGCGCAATTGTCAGTTAAAGCGACGCAGTGCCGCAAGCTGAAATTTCACCTGGTCAGGAAGGGGGTTTACATGCCCAGTAAGGAAGTGGTTAAAGAAAGGGAAGGCTTGAATACGGTCTTTTGGGACGGCAGGAAGCTTGCACTGAGGCCTGCTTCAAGGGCGCCTAGGCCTAAGAAGCCTGGGCCTACAGTTACCAGCGCGGATCGCCTATCCTGAGGGGGATCCTTGATGCGGTGTTTGGCCTATGTTCTATGGCAACCAGATTTGCCTGTCCATCAGCACTTTGTGATGGCTGCACGGAGGACCAGAGACAGTTGCGGAGAGGCAGAGAACTGGGACACTACAGACGGAGCGTACCAGAGAGGCGAGGCCTCATTGGGTGAGAAGGGCACCTGCCCAACAATATAATAACTGTATCGCAGGAAGGTTGATCTGATTGACTCACTATTGTTGTTTGGAGGTTAAAGGAACACTAAAGGTTCGTTTTTTATTAGATCAATTGATTGCTGTAAGCTAGAGCATTTAAATATCACTTACCTCGTTTTTCCTTTTGACCTCCAAAATATAGTAATCCAGGTTTGAAAATGCCATTTCCTGTCTCTCCTCTTCTTGCTTTCCACCAGCACCTGCATGGTGGAAAGTAGAATGTGCTCACCCCCTCCCTATGACTACGGCCCTGCGTGAAGATGCTCTCTTATCCCTCATAGGCATGTTTGTTTGTTTGTTTGTTTTTATTTCTTAATTACTCGCTTTACAACAAATTTAATGGTTTCGTTGCGAGGCCATCAGAAACAAAATCAACATAGTTCAGACATATAGGTACACAAAAAACATAGAAAATGTAAAATATGATTAAAAGGAGGAAAAAAAAATTTGTCACATTGAGTCCATTAATATACATTTAGGTTAATTAACTTTTCATTCATCTAGGGCATCCATATCTAAAATAGTTCATTTTTAGAGTTAGATTACAAAATTCACATACCAAATATCACTGACTACATTTTTCTATATACAGTACTCAATCAAACTACATAATCTAATCAGATCCAGGGTTGCGTAGGTGACCTTTCATCATTTTTTTGAATTGGTTAAAAGTTTTTGCCCTTCTAATATCAATCGGCAGAGCATTCCATTGCACCGCCGCTTGGTATGAGAATGAGCGACCACCAATTCGGATATTTTTTATTTTTGGGATGTTTACGCGATAATATCCATCTTCGCGTAACTGTCGCGTTGGAACATGTTTGACAACCTTATCCATTATATATTTTGGCGTCATAGCATTAAATGCATGGAGGCTAAGCCTAATGGGAACTGTAGTTCCCATTAGGCCGTGATGTAGCAAGAATGAATGCGCATCGCAAACCAGGAAGTCAGTGAGAATAACGATTCAGGAGTGACGGAGGTGAATAAAACGGCTCGATTTCAACAGGTATCAAACTAGTTATAATGCAAAACATTACTTTTTACTTTATCAGCTACTGTCAGACTTTAATTTAAGAGGAAAATATTTTTGTCTTTACAACCCCTTTAACACGCCACATGCAGGGATACATTGCATCCGGCAGTGACTGTGCATTGAAGGAATTGGCGCCTGTGTCGCCATCACGCTATATTTACTTTGAATGTTCGTTTTCCATTTTTCTTCATACCTACTGGATTACAAATTGTTAACATGCACCAACTAAAGCTAGCGAAGACTTTAGTTAACCGGAAGGAACGATTAAAGGATTCAGTCTGGCTAATTGAGCTAACATAGTAGGACACGTGAGAATTGCCCGCTAGAGGGAGCCAAAGAGTATAAAGACTCATATACATAGCATAATTATCCTATACTTGTACAGTATTGTTGTTCCTGAGAGCTAGGCTAGGCCTAGTGGAGAGGTACTCCAGTGCTGGTAGTACTGCATTGGGGAAATCCCTCCACCGCGTTCTTACTGATTTTGGTCTGTATTGGTTAAACTTGTTCCTTAATCTTTATCATTGACTCTTGCAGGGCCCTGTAAGAAGTCAACTGCTGTTTAACTCTGTTTCATCTTTTCTCTACCAAGTAAACACTTCTTGGTTAAACTGCATTTTGTGTGGAGCCTTATCTATTTCTATTTGGACAGGTGGTCAGTACAAGGTAATAACATTTAACTGTATCTTTATTACTGTATGATATCATTGTGGTTCCCAACTAACGGTGGGTTCCACAATCGTTGGGTTGTCCAGTTGTGTCAAGGGAGGGTTCGAGCCAAACCTCCCCCTAGACAGAACCCTTGTAAATTCCACAATGGCCCCGCTGCTGCCACCGGGTGGTGTAAGGAAGAAAACATTCTTCCTGGCTCCTGTATAGTGATCGAAATAAAAGGAGAAGTCTGGACAGAAGAGCAATTTAAGGATCACTAAAGATTTTTTTTTTAGCTAAATAGCTTCCTTCATTGTTTCATGGTTTCATGTCCTCATTGTTCGTTTTTGCTATGATGTTGCTGTAATTCTTCTCTGTCCTGGTTGTCCGTTTCCTGGTGAAAAAAGTCATGGTAACTTTCTCTCTGTGATTACTAATCAAGGAGGTGTGATTTACTGTGTGTCTAAAACCCCTCAGGCCTCGTACACACGAGGCAATAGATTTGTTCAAAACGGTCTGTCTGACCGATTTGAACAAATCTGTCTGTTTGGATTTTGGTTTGCTCGCGTGTACGCGTGTACGGCGCGCTGACGTGTCGATGACGTGGCGGTGACGTTGACGCCGCCACGTCACCGCACCAGGAAGTAAAACACTTCCGCGCATGCGCCGAATCCATTCGGCGCCGGTGCGAGACGACGTGTCTGCTGGTAAGTGTACTAACCAGCAGACATGTCGGGCGGACGGGTTCCCACCCGATAGATTTCAAAGCATGCTTTGAAATCTGTGGGGTGGCCAAATCCGTCGGCTCGCCCGTACACACGATCGAATCTGTCTGCTGGGACGGTCTAGCAGACCATTTCCAGCAGACAGATTTGATCGTGTGTACGCGGCCTCAGACCCAATGAGTTTAGTTTTACAAACCATCACTGCCCTGTATTGGGTCTGTGTCTCTGTACATCACAGAACCAGGGAACAGCATGCAAAAACGAAACTGAAACTGCAGGTACATTATATGATTGATTTTTATCTATTTTTATTCATTTTTAAAAGGAATAAGTTAACTATTATGGAAGAGAAAAGGTTCCCCGGTTGGACTTATGCGCAGCATTATAGAAAATAAAATAAAATTAGGATGTATAAAGCAGTATTTATTTCCAAGCTATGTGGATACCCAAATGGTTCAAAAAGGATTACATAAAACAATTGTAATGATAAAAAGTCACATTTCCTGGTACAGTTTGTATGAATAGTAATACATATCATGATTTCATGGTAGTGTACAATGTTGAGCCCCGACGCGTTTCGACCAGTTGGGTCTCTTCAGGGGGCAAAGTTTCTAAAAGATATATATATATATATATATAACATTAAAAAAGATTCAATATGGATGAAAAGATACAAGTCAGTATACATCACATAGGAATGCCATATTAATATAGTTACCGCTGAAGCAAGAAATCAATTGTGTGTGAAGCCGCTAGATGCTCCGAAGGGGCCTGGGCCATCCCCGCCCATCCAACCGTGGGGAGCCCACCCAAAAAGCTTGCAAGGAGCAACATTAAGGATACCCCACCCGAGGGAAAATGAGGAGACGCCACCTGCAAAGAATCATACAGGTACCCCTAATTAATTAAAAAGATGTATTGTATTCAAAGGTTATTTCAAAGAATAGCTGCTAAAGTGACAGCTAAGTTTGAGCGTAGGTAAATATATGGGGATAATTAAATGGTATGAGGGCTAAGAGCAAGTATTATTTGCCAACGTATGTATTGAGAAAAAAAAAGCATCCTTAAGGGTCCAATAAAATTATTGGTGGGATGAAGAGTGTAAATTAGATAGAGTAATATAATGTTATAGTGATATAAGGTGAAAGAGTGTGGGTGAAAGAGTGTGGGTGAAATAATGAGTATAAACAATTAAGTAAACAATTAGTAGGGACAATCGAGTGGTGCTAGTTGTATCAATGTAGGGAAAGTGTCAAAAGAATGGGAGTGTGAACAAGAAGGAAAAACGCAGGGTGGCCCAGCGGCCGGGATTACTTCCCAATTGGGTATATGGAGTGGTGATAGTTGCCTGCACGCGATCATTCTTGATTACTACACCCGGGGGGCTTACTTAATGAGCTGCCACAGGAGAATCTACACCAGATTCCTAGAAGGTCAGGTTGGATGCTAACGCATCCCTGTCCCGAATTTCAGCATCTTACCCTCCTCTACAGTACAACTGCAGTCAGGCTAATACAAGCATACTCTATTCAACCCTACCCTACCAGGTAACTATTTCACCATCTATGTTATTTCATTACTACCTTATTTGTTGCTACACTTATTCACCTCACTCCCCTCTCCATTGGGGAGTGAGGTGAAAATATGCGTTTTTCCTTCTTGTTCACACTCCCATTCTTTTGACACTTTCCCTACATTGATACAACTAGCACCACTCGATTGTCCCTACTTAGCAATTGTTTACTTAATTGTTTATACTCATTATTTCACCCACACTCCTTCACCTTGTATCACTATAACATTATATTACTCTATCTAATTTACATTCCCAATCCCACCAATAATTTTATTGGACCCTTAAGGATGCTTTTTTTTCTCAATACATACGTTGGCAAATAATACTTGCTCTTATCCCTCATACCATTTAATTATCCCAGGGATCCTCAAACTACGGCCCTCCAGATGTTGTAGAACTACACATCCCATGAGGCATTGTAACACACTGACATTCACAGACATGACTAGGCATTATGGGAATTGTAGTTCCTGAACAACTGGAGGGCCGTAGTTTGAAGACCCATGAATTATCCCCATATATTTACCTACGTTCAAACTTAGCTGTCACTTTAGCAGCTATTCTTTGAAATAACCTTTGAATACAATACATCTTTTTAATTAATTAGGGGTACCTGAATGATTCTTTGCAGGTGGCGTCTCCTCATTTTCCCCCGGGTGGGGTATCCTTAATGTGGCTCCTTGCAAGCTTGTTGGATGGGCGGGGATGGCCCAGGCCCCTTCGGAGCATCTAGCGGCTTCACACACAATTGATTTCTTGCTTCAGCGGTAACTATATTAATATGGCATTCCTATGTGATGTATACTGACTTGTATCTTTTCATCCATTTTGAATCTTTTTTAATGTTATATATATATATCTTTTAGAAACTTTGCCCCCTCAAAAGACCCAACTGGTCGAAACGCGTCGGGGCTCAACATTGTACACTACCATAAAATCATGATATGTATTACTATTCATACAAACTGTACCAGGAAATGTGACTTTTTATCATTACAATTGTTTTATGTAATCCTTTTTGAACCATTTGGGTAGCCGCATAGCTCGGAAATAAATACGGCTTTATACATCCTAATTTTATTTTATTTTCTATAATGCTGCGCATAAGTCCAACCGGGGAACCTTTTCTCTTCCATGCAACTTTGGGACTAGCAGCTTTTTCTTTTTCTCTAACATGTGTCCCTTTTCCATAAGTTAACTATTATGTCTCTGTAGCCCTGTTGTTGATTTCAGCTCCTTTAAGAGAAAAGATATTGCAGCTGCAGGTGGAGCCGGAGAGCACAGCTTTGTGGGGATTGTAGACACAGCCACTGAGGAATTACAAATGAAAACGGATAATTAGACTACAGTTCCCAGAGTGCTACAAGAGAAAGACAGGAAGTGATGTCAGGTACAGACAGGACGTTCCGGGTGAGAGGGGAGTCGGATGTGAGGAGACAGGGAGAACAGACTGCTGTCGCTTGGGGGTGCCGCCTGTTTGTGGAGAGACTGTGCTGACTTGTCACACGTGCCTTCCTGAAGTGACATCTGCTACACAGGGTAAACGGCTGTTTGTTCCTGGCTGGAAGAGGATCCTCTGGGGCTGTGAGTAAGGTGCCACCCTGCTGAGAGGACACTGCGGGGGTGACTCGGCCCGGACGGACGCCAAATTTGATGACCAGAACCCCTGATGACATCAGACTCCAGCTCCTATATACAGCTCTTCATCGCAGAAGATAATTGCTGACATCCCTGCCGGCTACAGACGGACATCTCCCTCCGTGGATGGGTGAGAGGCCTCCGGCCCGTTGTCATTAACCATACACACAGATTTTTACCGTTCATATTGGGCCCCCAACGTTGGCTAGCTGAAGAAACTACCACTGGCCAGTGGGTTAGGTACCCGGGTACATTGGGACTAAGTATATATATATATAAGTTCACAGTTAGAATAACCGCATTTATCGTTCATCACTGTTATGCTGGTGTCTCATATGCAGTCTCTGTGTTATGCTGTGTAGAGATAAATGTTGATGTTGTATATTGCTATTCAGATTATTATATATATATAGTAAATAGTTATTTAAACTCTCACAAGGTGTGCTGGTGTGCTGTGGATTCATTATTTGTGGTGTGTCACAGAGGTAAAACAGAAGACCCGATCATCCAGCGGCTCCTTCGGGGGTGAGCGCTACACGTGGGGGTTCTCGTCCGGGATCTTTTCTGATACCTCTCGCAAAGTGATAACCACACAAACGAGCCAGCAATGGATCCAAACACAGCAGCAGAGTGGTGCGAGGAACAAAATGGCCAATTAGGGCTGAGTGTAGTAATGGACATTCCTGTAGTAATGGACAGAGGAACAGAGGAACAGAGGAACAGATCCGTCAAGCAGTAACTACACTAGCACCTGACCAGAAAGTGTTTGTAATAGACACAAAAATAGATCAAGAAATCTCCCATACCTATGCCCTACTAGAATGGAAGAAAGGAGTCCCAACCTGCTTCCAGGGTGATAGCATCCAGCTAACCGGAGAAGTTAAAGCACGGTTACTCCCTCTAGTCACCTCAGCAAGTTGTTTGGAGGGACCAAGCCAGACCATGTCAGACACAGTGGAAGTAACTACCACTTCTGTGCCAACCACTAACTACCCCCCAGCTTCCTTCTTCATGGACATAGGAAAACTGGTAGAGAGCGTTATAAAAATTTCCTCGCCCTCTGTGAACTATGGCTACAGGAAGTTGAGAATCTTTTCTGGAGTGCAGTCGACTGGGTCTATGCCTTCTACTACTCGGAAGAAGTTCCCTGACAAGTTGATAGGTCCTTCACCCATTATCCCAGTTCAAGTAGAAGGGGTTTACACGAAGGCTCTCCTCGATTCAGGTGCTCAAGTAACACTGATTTACCGGGACTTCTACCAGAAGCATTTGAAGCATCTACCCCTGATGGAGTTAGAGGATCTCGAAATCTGGGGTATTGGGACTCAGAAGCTTCCATATGATGGGTGTCTACAAGTGAAGCTGGAGTTCAGTTCGGCAACTGTTGGGCAACCAGGGGTCTGTGACGCCTTGGCCATTGTATGTCCCCGCCCACCAGGAGCTAATCGGAGTTCTATAATAGTGGGGACAAATACTGACTTGGTGAGACGCCTTATAACTCCGTTAGTGACGGAAGAGAGTTCTACTTCTGAGGAGATGCACCCGATGTTGCGGCCAATCTACCAGCGGATTATACAAGAACAGAGGGCCCCTGCAGAAGTGGGACGGCTTTGGAGATTAGAAAGAGCGGAGAAGGTCTTACAGCCAGGAGAAATGACTAGTTTCCGGGCCTCAGTCAAGTTGAATTGGTCACAACCAGGCCCCTATGTGGTCCTGGAAACTGATCCCAGAAATGAGAAGAGATCTGGAGTGGAATTGGTGCCGGAGATAATATCCACCAGAGCCCTACAGCGGGCCCGTGGGAGAGTCTCTGTAAGTGTATGCAATGTGTCAGACTACCCAGTGACCTTGAAGGCACGGATGCCGATTGGACAAGTGGCCACTGCCACACCCCTCTCACCCACTGAATTGGTGGAGGGAGTAGACAGAGAGATCCCAGCTGAACGGTTCTACCCTAAAGACGCTCCAATCTCGCCTGAGTGGAAGAAGCGAATTCAATCTCAACTCCTCAAGCGGCAGGATTTGTTCTCCAAGGATGAGTTTGATGTGGGATGTGCCAAGAGCACTCGACACCACATTCGCCTCCAAGATGACAAGCCCTTTCGAGAAAGGTCACGGCGAGTCCCATTGGGAGATCTAGATGACCTAAGGGAACAACTGGCTGAATTGAAAAGGACCAGGATAATCCAAGAATCCAGGAGTCCTTATGCCTCACCCATTGTGGTAGTTCGCAAGAAAAACGGTTCCATCCGTTTGTGCATAGACTATCGCACACTCAACCAAAGAACCATTCCCGGCCAATACACTACTCCTCGAATAGAAGATGCCTTACAGTGTCTGTCTGGAGCAAAGTGGTTTAGTGTACTTGACCTGCGAAGTGGGTATCACCAGATACCCATGCATCCTGAAGATAAAGAGAAGACTGCTTTCATCTGTCCACTGGGATTCTTTGAGTTTAATAGAATGCCCCAAGGCCTCGCAGGAGCCCCAGCAACTTTCCAACGACTAATGGAAAAGACGGTGGGAGACATGAACCTGATTGAGGTACTAGTGTATCTGGATGACCTAATAGTCTTCGGGAGAACACTGGAAGAACATGAGCAGCGGTTGGAAAAGGTCTTGAAGCGGCTGCATGAAGAAGGATTGAAACTTTCCTTGGAGAAGTGTCAATTCTGTCTGCCTTCAGTCACGTACCTGGGACATGTTGTTTCAGCAGAAGGCATATCAACTGATCCTAAGAAGTTGGAAGCTGTGGCTTCATGGCCGAGACCTCGTAATATTACTGAACTCCGGTCCTTCCTGGGATTCTGCTCATACTATAGAAGGTTCGTAGAGGGGTTTGCCAAGATAGCTCAGCCTCTGAACAAACTTCTAAGAATGGAAGGAGCAGAAGATGAATCAATGCCCTTTGAGCCGGGTTCATCAGCCCACGGGCCTAGGAAGCCTCGTGAATCAATCCAGGAGGAATGGAATGACCAATGTGAAAGGGCTTTCCTCCGATTGAAAGGAAGTCTAACACAGGCTCCTGTCCTTGCCTACGCTGATCCTGCCAAACCTTATGAACTACATGTGGATGCTAGCAGAGAAGGGCTAGGAGGAGTACTATACCAGGAATATGATGGCCTCCTGAGACCGGTGGCATATGTGAGTCGGGGTCTCACCCCTTCTGAGAAGAATTATCCCACTCACAAGTTGGAGTTCCTGGCCTTGAAGTGGACAGTGGTGGACAAACTAAAAGACTACCTGTACGGGGCCAAGTTCGTGGTCAGAACCGACAACAATCCACTCACTTACATTCTCACTACGGCAAAACTGGATGCCACTGGGCACAGGTGGTTGGCTGCCCTGTCAGGATTCCGCTTCAGCCTCAAATATCGCCCTGGGGTCAATAACCAAGACGCGGATGCCTTGTCCAGAAGACCCTATAGCACAGGGGTCCCAGAAACAGAGTGGACTCAATTGACTCCAGATGGAGTTCAAGCCCTATGCCAAGGGGTGGAATACCGAACCAAAGGAGTGATTGGAGCAGAGGCCATAGGAGTCATGGCTGCCGGTGTCCCTAAAATGTATTGTAACCCTACACAGCTGAGGAGTGAGGGCCTGCCTACTTTCACGAAGAAGGACCTGAGAGTAGATCAGGCTGAAGATCCTCTGATTGGGTTAACTCTAAGAGCAATGAAAGCGGGTCAAAGAGGGCTCCTACTAATTGATTCACCAAAAGAGGCTCGTCTGGTCCACAAAGAGTGGGAACGGCTGAAACTGCTGGACGGGGTGGTCTACCGAAGGGGCCCCTCGGATGATTTGGAAGAAAAGCAGCAGTTGTTCCTCCCAGAGAAGCATAGAGAAAATGTACTGAGAGCTTTGCATGATGACCATGGTCACTTAGGATCAGAAAGAACTTTCAAACTGGTCCGAGACAGATTCTATTGGCCCTGCATGAGATCTGAAGTTGAAAGTTACTGCCATTCCTGTCTAAGATGTATCCAGAGGAAAACTTTACCTTCGAGGAATGCTCCAATGAGTCATCTACAGAGTCAAGGACCCATGGACCTGGTGTGCATTGACTTCCTGTGCCTAGAGCCTGACACTAGTGGACAGGGAAACATCTTGGTGGTGACAGATCACTTTACCCGTTATGCTCAAGCTTTTCCAACCAAAGATCAACGTGCTCCTACTGTAGCCAAAGTCCTAGTGGAAAAGTTCATTATGGTCTACCTCAGAGGATCCATTCTGATCAAGGCAGAGACTTTGAAAGTCGGCTCATCAGGCAGCTCTTGGATCTATTGGGGATTCAGAAGTCGAGGACCTCCCCCTATCACCCCCAGGGTGATGCACAACCGGAGAGATTCAATCGTACTCTACTCAACATGTTGGGAACACTGTCGACCAGGGAGAAACAGCACTGGAGTCGGCATATCTCTACCATTGTGCATGCTTACAATAGCACAGAAAGTGATGCTACCGGATACTCACCGTACCGCCTCATGTTTGGAAGAGAAGCCCGATTGCCAGTAGATTTAGCTTTTGGCCTCTCCCTTGACCAGACGTCTATTGCGTCTCATCAGGGCTATGTGGATAGACTCCGGAAGAACCTGGCTTCTGCATTTGAGAAGGCCCGTTCGACCTCTGAGGGTAGAGAACGAAGAAACAAACGAAACTATGACCTGAGGGTTCGGGTACAGGACCTACAGCCAGATGATCGAGTTTTGTTGAGAAATTTGGGTGCGTCTGCAAGACACAAGCTAGCTGATAGATGGAGTTCTCAGATCTACATTGTCTGTAAACAATTACCTGGCCTGCCAGTGTACCAGATTCGACCAGAGGGAAAGACCGGGCCACTGAAGAATTGGCATCGGAATCATCTCCTACCTCTGAATGAAGCTGTGCGGGTACCAGATAGAGATGAGTCTCCTTCACCCATTCCATCCACTTCCCGTCAAGCACCTGTTACCCGGTCACAACAGCCACCTTCTACAAGAGAAAGTGAGGACGACAGCGATGAGGAAGATGTGTGTCCGAGTTGGATGTGGCCATCTGAACCTATGGATGTCCATCCAACTATTATGGCTCCTGAGCAGGACTTGAGCAATTTGAGACCGGATGCCCCTGAATTTGTGCCTCAAACAAACGAGGATATGCCCATGGAAGATAATTCTGTACCTTCTCAAGTGGAAAGTCTCTTGCCAGAAACCTCAGTGCTAGAGGATGCTCTTGTTTAGCCAGTCGAAGAGGAAACTGAATTCTCTCAGCCAACACTTCAAGTAGAAGGGGACTCCGCAGATGAGGGCCCATCATGGCTTTTAGAATCAAGGTCCAAACGACCAGTGCGACCCCCTCAGAGACTCACTTATGACTCACCAGGGAATAGCACAGAGGAAGCTGTAACTACTGTGCGAAGATCACCCGAGGTGTCCACCTTGACCACAGAAGTATCAAAGGACTTGTGTCCAACTCAGGCCATCAGCACACCTTGGTGGAGTGTCCCTCTACCCACCCCACTTGCTAGACGCTGTCATAAACTGCATCTATCTGCACGCAGTAAAGGTATTCAAGTAGTTTAGTATAAACTTTATATGTGCCTTTATATTGTATATGCTGTCTGTAGAACCTACAAACGCAGTTTACCCTTTGGAGGGACCCAAAGACTTTAAGTAGGGGGAGAATGTAGCCCTGTTGTTGATTTCAGCTCCTTTAAGAGAAAAGATATTGCAGCTGCAGGTGGAGCCGGAGAGCACAGCTTTGTGGGGATTGTAGACACAGCCACTGAGGAATTACAAATGAAAACGGATAATTAGACTACAGTTCCCAGAGTGCTACAGGAGAAAGACAGGAAGTGATGTCAGGTACAGACAGGACGTTCCGGGTGAGAGGGGAGTCGGATGTGAGGAGACAGGGAGAACAGACTGCGGTCGCTTGGGGGTGCCGCCTGTTTGTGGAGAGACTGTGCTGACTTGTCACACGTGCCTTCCTGAAGTGACATCTGCTACACAGGGTAAACGGCTGTTTGTTCCTGGCTGGAAGAGGATCCTCTGGGGCTGTGAGTAAGGTGCCACCCTGCTGAGAGGACACTGCGGGGGCGACTCGGCCCGGACGGACGCCAAATTTGATGACCAGAACCCCTGATGACATCAGACTCCAGCTCCTATATACAGCTCTTCATCGCAGAAGATAATTGCTGACATCCCTGCCGGCTACAGACGGACATCTCCCTCCGTGGATGGGTGAGAGGCCTCCGGCCGTTGTCATTAACCATACACACAGATTTTTACCGTTCATATTGGGCCCCAACGTTGGCTAGCTGAAGAAACTACCACTGGCGAGTGGGTTAGGTACCCGGGTACATTGGGACTAAGTATATATATATATAAGTTCACAGTTAGAATAACCGCATTTATCGTTCATCACTGTTATGCTGGTGTCTCATATGCAGTCTCTGTGTTATGCTGTGTAGAGATAAATGTTGATGTTGTATATTGCTATTCAGATTATTATATATATATATAGTAAATAGTTATTTAAACTCTCACAAGGTGTGCTGGTGTGCTGTGGATTCATTATTTGTGGTGTGTCACAGAGGTATAACAGAAGACCCGATCATCCAGCGGCTCCTTCGGGGGTGAGCGCTACATCTCTATACCCTGTAAACAGTCATTTCAGCAAAACATTTTTTTTTCTTTACAACTCTTTTAACTAGTTTTGAGAGCACTGTCCCCAGACAAGAAGCCATGGGTGATTGATATGAGGACAGACACCCTGAATCCACACACTTATGCATTGTGCGAATGGAAGAAGGGAATCTCTGACCATTTCCAGGGCCCTAGTGTGAAAACAGCCAATCAGACAGAATTTCTTCTGATACACCCAGAGACATTAGGAGAAGGCCCTACATCCACTAGTCAACCTGGCTCTAGTTCAGGGGGAAGCAGTCAAAAAGAAGGGACCAGTTCATCACCATTGACCACCATTGGACCAGGACTATGCGCTGTCCTCTGAGAAATTGTCGCCAGATGCAAGAAAGATCCCTCAGACTACCTGATGGCTGAAAACCGGAAGCTCAGGATCTTTTCTGGAAGACAGCCAGTGCCTTCAGCGGAAGATGGGTTTGAAGAGTGGTTAGATCACGCCACCCAGGCTCTGGAAGAATGGGAGATACATGAACCACAGAAGAAACAAAGGATCACTAAGAGTTTAAAAGGGCCTGCTTTTGAGGACATACAGTTGTGGCCAAAAGTTTTGAGAATGACACAAATATTAGTTTTCCCAAAGTTCGCTGCTAAACTGCTTTTAGATCTTTGTTTTCAGTTGTTTCTGTGATGTAGTGAAATATAATTACAAGCACTTCATACGTTTCAAAGGCTTTTATCGACAATTACATGACATTTATGCAAATAGTCAGTATTTGCAGTGTTGGTCCTTCTTTTTCAGGACCTCTGCAATTCGACTGGGCATGCTCTCAATCAACTTCTGGGCCAATTCCTGACTGATAGCAACCCATTCTTTCATAATCACTTCTTGGAGTTTGTCAGAATTAGTGGGTTTTTGTTTGTCCATCCGCCTCTTGAGGATTGACCACAAGTTCTTAATGGGATTAAGATCTGGGGAGTTTCCAGGCCATGGACCCAAAATGTCAACGTTTTGGTCCCCGAGCCACTTAGTTATCACTTTTCCCTTATGGCACGGTGCTCCAAAGTGCTGGAAAATGCATTGTTCTTCACCAAACTGTTGTTGGATTGTTGGAAGAAGTTGCTGTTGGAGGGTGTTTTGGTACCATTCTTTATTCACGGCTGTGTTTTGGGGCACAATTGTGAGTGAGCCCACTCCCTTGGATGAGAAGCAACCCCACACATGAATGGTCTCAGGATGCTTTACTGTTGGCATGACACAGGACTGATGGTAGCGCTCACCTTTTCTTCTCTGGACAAGCCTTTATCCTGATGCCCCAAACAATCAGAAAGAGGCTTCATCGGAGAATATGACTTTGCCCCAGTCCTCAGTTGTCCATTCACCATATTTTCTGCAGAAGATCAATCTGTGCCTGATGTTTTTTTTTTGGAGAGAAGCGGCTTCTTTGCTGCCCTTCTTGACACCAGGCCATCCTCCAAAAGTCTTTGCCTCGCTGTGCGTACAGATGCGCTCACACCTGCTCACACCTGCCTGCTGCCATTCCAAGCTCTGCACTGGTGGCACTCCCATCCCGCAGCTGAATCCTCTTTAGAAGACGGTCCTGGCGCTTGCTGGACTTTCTTGGGCACCCTGAAGTCTTCTTCACAAATGCAGTGGAATTGGATTAAGTTCATTTTCATGGCAAAGAGGAACTTTGCAATTAATTGCAATTTGTCTGCTCACTCTTCATAACATTATGGAGTATATGCAATTTCCCATCTCAAAAACTGAGGCAGCAGACTTTGTGAAAATTAGTATTTGTGTCATTCTCAAAACTTTTGGCCATGGCTGTACGTAACCTATAGCTCAGTAAGAAGGACTGTACTGCACAAGATTACCTGAGCGTTCTCCAAGATTTGTTTGGTCGTACAGAGAAAGTTACTGAACTCCTCTATTAAATGGAGCACTGCTATCAGAAGGAAGGAGAGAAAATGTCTGCGTTTAGACAAGATCATACATCAGATCCTGTTAAAGAAAGGGTTAGAGCCTCAGAAAGTAGATGAGGTCTGTGCACAACACTTTTTTTTTCCTGTACACATGTTTTAAGCCCAGTATTAGACTTTATGGGCCAGATTCTCATATCTGGCAGCGTAGCGTAGCGTATGCTATTTACACTACGCCGCCGCAACTTACAGGAGCAAGTGCCGTATTCTCCAAGCACTTGCGGCGTAGTGTAAATGGCCTGGCGTAATTCAAAGGGGGCGGCTTGTATTGAAATTAAGCGTGCCCCTGCGCCGAACGAAGTGCGCATGCGCCGGCCGTAAACGTAGCCCAGTGCGCATACTCCATAGTACGCCGCAAATACATTGGTTTCGACATCTACGTAATTAACGCACAGCCCTATTCGAGACGAGTTACGGAAACAACGGAAAAACACGACGCTGTCCCGACGCCCATACTTAACATGGCGTACGCCGGACCTACGCAAGGTTACCTCTCATTACGCAAACTACGTAAACTACGGCGGCGTATCAGGCTCATTTGCATATTTGACGCAGAAATCGGGAACGCCACCTAGCGGCCAGCGTAACATTGCAACTTAGATCCGACGGTTTAAGTGACTTACGCAAGTCGGATCTAAGCAAAATCTATGCGTAACTGATTCGAAGAATCAGTCGCATAGATACCCAGCAAAAAAAAACAGATACGACGGCGTTAATGGAGATACGCCATTGTATCTCATATGAGAATATGGCCCTTTGTATTTAGGTGCAGCACTGTAATTTTTTGTTCATTCAGTTTTTTATTTTTCATATATCACATAATTGCACTAGTGCACTTTGCCTCTAAGGGGATAGCGCGGATTGTCTTTGTTTTACAGAATCGGGAAACAAACTGGGATCCGCGGTCTGAGACGACATTGGTAGGTACGTCTTGATATCTCACAATATGGGAAAGGAAGAGGGTAGACAGTGCTTCCGCTGTAAGTAATCCTGGGAGCGGCACAAAATGAGACATTTTGGAAAAGCGATCCACTATGACCCATATAGCAGTCATGCCCTCGGGCTGGCGAGGTGCCGGAAGTGGTTGTAACAGCCCAGTAGGCATTGTGCGGGGTACTTTATTAGCAGCACAAGTTGGACAGGCAGCCACATAGTCGGTAACATCCCTTTTCATATGAGGCCACCAGACATGACGCTGCAAGGTCTTAAGAGTGATGGTGACACCAGGATGACCGGATAACACACCATCATGTGCCCAGAGGAGTTCAGGTTTTCTGAGGCTAGGGGCTACGAACAGGCGACCTGGTGGTATTTCCAGGCCTTGGGGAACATGATTCTGGGTTTCTTGTAACTGTTGGGAAAGAACGATAGAGATCTGTGCGACAATTTTGTGAGGTGGGATTATATAATGCTCGGTAGGTTGATCTTCTTCAGAGGTAGCAAACTTTCTGGAAAGAGCATCGGGTTTCTTGTTTCTATGGAAAAAAAAGGGGGGTTAAAGCTGCGCTAATGGTTTAAAAATGATAAACATGTATTGAGAAAAAAGCAAGCTTTTTATATTTGTATTTCTTGTTTCTATGCCCAGGAACATAAGAAAGAGAACAAAATTAAAACGGGAGAAAAACAGGGCCCATTGAGCCTGACGTGAGTTCAGATGTCTTGCAGTCTGAAGATACAGTAGGTTGTTATGGTCAGTGAGGATAGAAAAAGGCTTGGGAGCTACTTCCAGAAGATGTCGCCATTCAGATAATGCCAATTTGATGGCCAGTAGTTCTCGATTCCCAACATCATAATTCATCTCCGCTGGAGAAAACTTTCTAGGGAAAAATGCTACTGTATGGATTCTACCAGACTTATGCCGCGTACACACGATAATTTTTTGTGATGAAAAAAACGACGTTTTCAAAAACGTCATTTAAAATCACTGTGTGTGGGCAAAACGTAGTTTTATGTCTTCAAAAAAACGACCAAAAAGAATTCGAACATGCTTGAATTTTTCAAAACGTTGTTTTTAGTGTCATAAAAAGTGATGGTGTGTGGACAAAACGATGTTGAAAACAACGTTTTTAAACCCGCGCATGCTCAGAAGCAAGTTATGAGACGGAGCTTCAATGGAACAGAGTGCCGTCGAACGTGTCTTACGTAACCACGCTTTGCTAGAGCTTTTTGGAAAAACGATGGTGTGTATGCAACGTCGTTTTGGAAAATGAAGTTTGAAAAACGTTTTGTTTCATCACAAAAAGTGATCGTGTGTACGCGGCATTAGGCTGTCTCTGGGAGAGCACGGCACCTGCCCCTACCTCAGAGGCATCAACCTCAACTATGTACTGGAGATCAGGATTTGGATGCTGAAGAACTGAAACTTTGCTGAACATGTTTTTTAATTGCTGGAAAGCTGATTCTGCTTCTGAGGACCACATCTTGCAATTTGTAGAGCTAAAAATATTTTAATTGAAGCCAGCATAGTTGATCTCAAGGAGCGAATGGGACCTCTCATGGGCTCCAAAGAATATTTGGACAGAACTCAGACTCTTCAAACACATCTGTCCAAATATGATAAAGAGATCAAAAATAAAAAAACTTTAAAAATATCAAAGAGACATTTAAGATTATGAGGAACACAATGGGCCAGATTCAGGTAGATGGGAGCATCTTTGCTCTGGAGTAACGCTTCTCATTTACGTTACGCTGCCGAAATTTTAGGAGCAAGTGCTGTTATTCACAAAGCACTTGCTCCTAAAGTTGCGGCAGCGCATCGCAAATGAGCCGGCGGAATTCAAATTGGGCGGGTACGGGGCGTGTATTATTTAAACTAATCGCGATCCCGCGGCGAACGTACTGCGCATGCGTCGAGTGTCAATGCATCCCAGTGCGCATGCTCCAAATTCTGTCAGTGAACGTCAATGACGTCACATCCCCATTCATGAAAGTTTTACGCAAGCGACGCGATTTTTTTTTTCCGACGCGATGACGACGCCTATACTTAACATAGGATACTCCACTAGGGGGCTGCTTTATCTTTACGCTGCGTATCGCTTACGGAAACGTCGGAAAGTCACTGCGTCGCGCCCGAATACGATCGTGAATTGCCGATTCCCGCTGATTAACATATTTTTTCAGCGTAAATCAGCGGGAACGCCCCCGGCGCCATTTTTAAATTAAAGTTGCGATGCGATGGCGAAATTCAATTGCGCCGATCGCATCGGAACACCAACCCGGCGTTTCTTGTTTTCTGGTTACAGAAAACAGAAACGCCGGCTTAAAATGACAGTTAGGCTGGAGTATCACAGATACTCCAGCCTAACTCTACCTGAATCTGGCCCAATGTTTATAAATGGCAAAATCAATTTGATCCTGCCAATTCTAAGGAAATGTCGACAGAGAGGGACATGGAAGTGCTTAATACAGTCTCTCAATTAGCAAAAAAAAAAATCGAACCCCCAAGAAAATTAAAACCCCCGCCTCCAACAAGGGGAATGGAAACTATCCACTGCCCAATGATTATCATTTAGGGCCTTAAGGAGTTCCCAATTACAATAGATATGCACCATTGGATAACCGCCCAGTAAATTATGATTATCAATATTACCACCCTGGTCCTAGTCAGTATGGATCTAAGCCCAACGAGGACAGTTCAGAGCAAACTTTAGAGGGAGACCCAATTCATCATCTAATAATCCACCACAGGGGGGGATGGAGAGGGTAGGAGCCCTTCAAAATTCCACCAACCCCCACCTACTATCAGAAACCAAACCCAGAATGACATGGGGGGTCATCATGGGAGGGGATTTAAATTTGTAACTAGATCCTAAATTAGATAGTACGTTGCATGCACAGAGCACCGGAATGGGTCAGAGGAATAAATTAAAAAAGATGCATCAACATCAACTTGTAGACGCATGGAGATCTCAAAATATAAGACAGAGACTACACATTCCGCTCCTCAGTGCATGGGACGTACACAAGAATTGATTATTTCTTGGTAGAACATAGGCTATTGGATGCAGTGGAAGAGACACAGATCGGAATTACAACATTCTCAGACCACGCACCAATCATACTCCAACTGAAAATAGGAGAGAGAGAAAATAGGAAAAGTAACTGGAGGCTTAACGAAGAACTATTATTAGACAAAGAGATCGAAAAGAGATTAAGGAAGGAATTAGAACAGTTTTTTTTATAGAGAACAGTACAGAAGGAATGTCAGAGGCGATTGTTTGGGAAACCCATACATTTTATATCAGAGGTATCCTGATTAAAGAGGGAGCTGAAAAAAAAATCAAAAAATAAAGTCTTACCAAAGAAATTTCTTAATTAGAAAAAGAGACGGGAGAAATAGACTTTTTACTGAATCTTAGTATTAAAAGAGAAGAAATTAGAGGATTAATCGAACAGGAATCCCGAATAGCCCTAAGTTTGGTTAAGAAAAAAATGTAACAAGACGGGGAAATATTTGGCGAATTTATATAAAAAAAAAAAAAAACAGCAAATTACATAGGGAGAATACAGACAAATAATGGAGAAATAAGTTTTAACACATCAGAAATCACAAATAATTTTCAGGAATTATATGAGAAACTATATGCAATTCATAAGAATTGTACAAAAGAAGAGGTAAAACAAAAAGAGGAGAAAATCAAAACATATCTGAGGGAATTGGAAAAGTCCCGGTGCAGATGGACTGACCGTATTGTGTTTATAAAAAATTCTCAGACATACTAACCCCAAAACTATGTTCCTATTTTAATGGGATTGGTGAGAAGTAGGAGATGAGGAAAGAGGCGTTAGAAGCTTTAATAACAGTAATCCCTAAAGAGGGTAAGGATAACTCCCTATGCTCTAGTTATAGACCAATTTTGCTCCTCAATATTGATTTAAAACTATTCTCAAAAATCCTTGCTAACAGAATGAAAAAAATAATGAAAGATGTGGTCCATCCGGACCAAGCTGGATTTATCATAGGGAGAGAAGGAAGGGACAACAGAATTAGATCGCTCCTGGTTATAGAGGAAATTAGAAAAAGCGGACCCCCGGGACTACTCCTGTCAATTGACGCCGAAAAGGCTTTTGACAGGGTAGACTGGGACTTCATGCAGTATACATTAGAGGCAATTGAAGTGGGACCCAGAATGAGAGGATGGATAAGATCAGTATACAATATTCCTACAGCAAGAATTAAAGTCAATGGGACCATATCAGAACCCTTCGAAATGAAAAATGGCACCCGACAGGGATGCCCCTTGTCACCATTGTTGTTCACCCTCGCATTAGAAACCCCTGCTAAGGGGGATAAGGCGAAATGTGGATATCAAAGGGATAACAGTAGGAGGGGAGGAACACAAACTTGCTGCTTACGTGGACGATATATTGTTTTATGTAACAAACCCCAGGAGGTCTCTGTCTAACTTAATGAAAATGATTAAAGAATATGGTAGGATATCTAATTGCAAGATAAATCCAGCTAAATCCGAAATATTGAGCAGAAACGTCCTGTAACATTTGGGGCTATAGCTCAGCGGGGATTAAGTGCTTAAACCGTTGGATTTGAAGAAAAAAAGCTTTTATTCACAGAAAAGCAAAATAAGGCTTTCTTAGCATGCCAGAAAACTATAACATAAAAGTCTGCTTGGCTCCAGCGTCAACCAAAAGTCTGCTTATTTTCAGCACAAAAACAGTGAAAGCAAATGACATACGGTTTGTTGAATGACAAGTCTTCATCTCCTGCACTCCAAAAAGTCCTCACTGTGCAGCTAGCAGACTCCCATCTTGTCCTCACAGGTGCACTCTCCACACTCCCTCACCACCTCCAGCACCACTTCCTGCTTTAATGGGTGGTTCTCTGGGAGTGTTAACACCTTGTGCGCTGGCTCCCAAGGTTTAGGAGTGGAGGCTCCGTCCCACCCAAATAACACTTTGGAGCCTCCAAAATTCCAGGCCCCAAACTATTTTGTTAAGATAGAGAAGACTGCGAGGCAGTCCTCTCTGGATTAGCGCCTGCCTGGAACTTTTCACTCACTTTGGGTGACCCCCTGAACCTTCTACCTCTATTTAAATGGACCATAATCCAAATAGTGGTGCCGTATAGCACCTGTCCAGGACCCAACCCTGGCGTCCTGTACAATCCTTAAAAAAGAAAGATGCGCTCTGCAGGAAGATTTCCCTTTTAGCTGGAAAAAAGAACTAAAATACTTGGGAATCAGGCTGGCAACTTTATATAAGATTAATTTTATTCCATTGTTAAACAAGGTCAAAACTGAACTAAATAGAATTGCACCAGGGCAATTATCCTGGAGCGGAAGGATAAACCTTTTCAAAATGATAATCTTACCTAAGATAGTCTATAAAATGCAGATGCTCCCAATACCACAAGCATACTTCAAAAAATGACAATCAATGTTTTTAAAATTTATTTGGAGAGGGAGGAAAACACGTATTAAACTTAGGTTACTGATTAAAGATAAGTTACAAGGGGGGTTAGGGGCACCCGACATAAGGAAATACCACTACGCAATCGTAATATCACAAATAATGGACTGGGCTAAAAATAATCTGAAAAAAAGGTGGGTAAATTTGGAAATTAATTTGAGTAAAATAGCACTAGGGAAATTAATATGGGTCCCGACACAGTATAGAGAAATTAGTACTGAAGCACACTACGTCACGAGGCACGCACTAAAAATTTGGGATCAACTGCACAAGAAAGAATAATGGGAATATAACTCGCCCCTTATACCTCTAACTGACACAAAAAAAATTCCACCGGGGGAGAAAAAAAGGTTTGGTAAATGGATAATTCAAGATTAATAAAAAAAAATTTAGAAGTATATATGAATGTGTCACATAAGAACACTTAATTATTTATTATACCACATATTGTTAGTCTATTTGATTTGGTATTAAGGGATAAGATTCATGTAATTTTCACTATAAATAAATTAACACGTATAATTAATTGATAGTAATTTATTTGTTACATTGATTTTTTAATTATTATTTGACCAATGACACATATATAATTATTTACCCTGGGTTTACCTAGGGTGATATTATGTATCCACCCATTTTATTTATTTTCTTGATTAAGAACACATATAATTATTTACCCTGGGTTCATCTAGGATGATATTATCTATCTTATTTTTAACTAAATATAGCTAGGTGACAAATGTATATATGGTCTGTTTAAAGGTAGATACTATGGATGGGCCATATACATTTGATTTTATATGTATTTTAGTCAGGGCTTTTTTTCAGGGGGAACTTGGGGGAACTCAGTTCCACCACCTCTGGCTCAGACCCTTTGGTGCCTGCTCACCACAATCACTTGTAAACACAGAAGTCTGTGTTTTGCGTTTACAAGTGACAGCTCTGCACTCTGTGTGTAACCCCTGAACTCTGCACCCTTTAAGACCCTCCTACTGTTTGTGAAATCTGAATGGGGTCGTGGTTGGGTTCCTGCACCTATTTTCTGAGAAAAAAAGCTCTGATTTTAGTTAATGAACGTAACGAATATGAATTTATCTGAAGTTAGGAATTATTCTAAATACCGAATGCCGTATCTAAACTAATGGAACGTAACGGTCTAATAAAAAAAATTATAACAATAATAATAAAAAAAACATTTTTATTATTATGTGTTATTAATTTGTTCCATTCCATTTTTTTCGATGCAGCATTTGTTATTTCGTATAATTTGGAACTTCAGACAAATTTGAAAGGAAATTCCAATACCTATAATCTAATAGTTATTATTATTTAGTTATTATTTCGAATTTTACTGATTTTCTTTTTTTTTTTTTTTTCAGATTTTCAAATTCTCAGATTTTCAAATACAGAATTTCCGAAAATTCTAAATTCAGAATATTCGGAAATTCGAAGAGCGGAAATTTGAAAATCTGAGATTTGGAAAGAGGAAATTTGAAAATCGAAAACTCTATAATCCAATTCGGAAATGCAAACATTTTGAAATTCGAAAACCAGACATTCGAAAAGCGTTATTTAGAAAATTCAAAAAGTTAGGAAATTTGAAATTCGAAAATCCGTAAATAAATAAAAATGTGTATTTGAAAATTCTAAAGAATGAAAATCCGAAAATTCCAAAACCTGAACTAATAACTAATAATAACTTTACTATTTCTAACTATTAAATTATAGGCATTTGAATTTCCTTTTAAATTTGGCTATTAGTGAACGTAATGAATATGAAGTTACAAATTATCCGAATCAACGAATGCCGCATCTAAACGAATGGAATGTAATGATCTAATAATAATTCAAAAATTCTAAATTCAAAAATCAAAAATTTCTCAGCTTCTTTAGCAAGGCAGTGGTCGTCTTGGATTTGGGTTTTGGGTTGTTGAAGGGAGGGGATCATGCTCTGCTTCAGTATGTCACTGTACATGTTGGCATTCATGGTTCCCTCAGTGCCAGCATCACTCAAGTAGCCCCAGGCCATGACACTCCCACCACAATGCTTGACTGTAAGTAGGACACCCTTGTCCATGTACTCCTCACCTGGTTGCTGCGACACACATTTGATACCATCTGAACCAAATAAGTTTATCTTGGTCTCATCAGACCACAGGACATGGTTCCAGTAATCCATTTCCTTAGTCTGCCTGTCTAAAGCAAACTGTTTGCAGGCTTTCTTGTGTATCATCTTTAGAAGAGGCTTCCTTCTGGGACAGGCTGATCCCGCCCCTTCAACCTCTGCAGCAATGCTGGCAGCACTTGTCTGTCTATTTCCCAAAGACAACCTAAGGATATGACGCTGAGCACGTGCACTCAACTTCTTTGATCGACCATGGTGTAACGGCTACCCAAGTAGGGAGAGGGTATCAGCCGTTGGAGACGTCCTTTCCCCTGGCAAGTTGCTATGCAAGTAAGTCCGGTATAAGCTCATCCACGAGATCCAGAGGGAGAGTCAGATCCAGTTGTAAGACACACAGAATAAATATCCCATCGCAGGCCCTTTCAGGAATGAGACAGGCTACGTTTTGAAGGGTCAAGTCTAACAGCTTTAATGGTGCATTTCTAGGTTTATATCTTAGTTACAAACTTGTGAATAATCAAGGAACAATGTAACTCTCCACCCCCTCCCTCCACAGGGGGGCCTCAAGTTAGACACCCTGGCACCAGGTCAAAGAAGCCACATTCCTTTCACAAATACAATTCAATCACAGATAATCCCATTAGTAGCTAAACATTTCGGCACTGCAAAGCCTGACTGTTCTTCTGAACATAAGTGACATGCTATTTCAATACAACTGACCGGTGGCTGCTAATTTGGAATACAATATACAATCTCTTAAGGATAAACACAGGTCTTTCACACACACAATAGATCAATTAACCTTTGGGGATAGAGAGGTGCATTAGCATACCTAAAGAGAGTTTTTAGGAGCCAGGCTGATTCAGTTCTAATCCACATCTAGACAGACAGAGGACACTCACACCTCATAATATCCCACTGCATGATTATTATAGATGTACAGGCAAAATACATAGTTCCGTTACACATGGCGAGGCCTGTTTGAGTGAAACCTGTCCTGTAAAACCGCTGTATGGTCTTGGCCACCATGCTGCTGCTCAGTTTCTTGGTCTTGGCAATCTTCTTATAGCCTAGGCCATCTTTAATATTATTTATTATTGCCTTTTACTTTACACAGTTTTACATTTACTTTTATTCCAAAATCGTATTCCTATTGTAACCACTATTGGTTTATTTATAACATTTCCTATTTTCCCAACCACCTGTTGCCAGTATCTTCCTATATCTCCACAATATCACATCAAGTGGAGGAAGTACACTCCCCCCTGCCCACATCTTGTGCAGTTTATGGCAGCCACAGGGCTGTCTTAATGCATGGGTACCCCTGGGCATTGCCCAGGGGCCCCAGGTGCATGGGGGACCCCATGATAGTCTTGCATTACATCATACTTGCCAACTGTCCTGTATTTGCTAGGACAGTCACACTTTTTACTGTCCCAGACTGGTCCCAGAACCTGTACTGTGCCCTCCTGTATCCCCCATACTGTGTTCTTGTCTTTGATTTATGGCATGATTTTTATTCCCACCCTCCTCAGGTCTATTGTTTCTAATCCTACCAGTAAATATCCTACTTGCATCTTACTTAGCAGATACTCCTCCACTCTCGTTTCTTATTCCTGCATTACCCAGGTTTTTAAATGTTTTAATTGACCCGCTAAATAATATAAAGTATAGATCTGGTACTGCCAATCCAGCTGCTTTTTTATTTTAATTTACATCTCCCATGTGCCCAGATAAACCTGGCCAACTGGGAGTTTAACTTTTTAAATATATATTTTGGGATTTTTACCTCAGCATGCTCCATAACATATAGACACTTCGACAATATAATAGACTTAATCAACTGTATTCTACCTGCCATTAATAACGGTAGTTTTTCCCATATTCCCAGTTTACTCTTTAAATATTCTACCAGGGGGTTTATGTTTGCTTTCAGGGCCTCCTCTGGGTCTAGGGCAGGACTGGGCAAACTACGGCCCGCGGGCCGTATACGGCCCAGCGGACCTTTTAATCCGGCCCGCGGAGCGCTAGTGACTGAGAGGGAGTCAGCCAGGGGCATGGCCGCAGAGTCCGGCTGCATACAGTGGCTTCTGGGAATTGTAGTCTACACAAGCACACTGATTGGCCGACCAGGGTCATGTGGTTCCGCTGTGGCATTCTGGGACTCGAGTTCACGCGAGCGCCATTCGATTGGCTCGGCGGAGCTGGCGTGTGGATGTGGGCAGGCGGGGCTGGCTGGTCTGAGACTGTGGGTGATTGTATCATCCTACCATCTTGCTGCCGGAGTCACGCGTCTCTTGCTAGTGTGCTGTGGGGTTTCTCTCAGCCCACTCCTCTCTGCTTTGTTTAGCTGTCTCATTGATTATGGCGACAGTGCAATTTCATCAGCCAGTTCATCTGCACATGCACATTTAGCTGAGACATATTTTTTAGAATCTGTATTTGTTTTTTAACTGTCTGCCTGTCCCTCTGTCTGCCCACCCCCATCTGTCCACCTGTCCCTCTGTCTGCCCACCCCCATCTGCCCACCTGTCCCTCTGTCTGCCCACCCCCATCTGTCCACCTGTCTGCCCGTCCCCCTCTGTCCATCTGTCTGCCCGTCCCCCTCTGTCCACCTGTCTGCCCGTCCCCCTCTGTCTACCTGTCTGCCCGTCCCCCTCTGTCCACCTGTCTGCCCGTCCCCCTCTGTCCACCTGTCTGCCCGTCCCCCTCTGTCCACCTGTCTGCCCGTCCCCCTCTGTCCACCTGTCTGCCCGTCCCCCTCTGTCCACCTGTCTGCCCGTCCCCACCTGTCTGCCCGTCCCCCTCTGTCCACCTGTCTGCCCGTCCCCCTCTGTCCACCTGTCTGCCAGTTCCCCTCTGTCCACCTGTCTGCCCGTCCCCCTCTGTCTGCCCGTCCCCCTCTGTCCACCTGTCTGCCCGTCCCCCTCTGTCCACCTGCCTGCCCGTCCCCCTCTGTCCACCTGTCTGCTTGTCCCCCTCTGTCCACCTGTCTGCCTGTCTGCCCATCCCCCTCTGTCCACCTGTTTCTCTGTCAGCCCACCCCCCTCTGTCCGGCCGCCCCCCTCTGTCCGCCACAGCAGGGGGTACTGTGCCAGCCACCCACCACCTGAGCCACAGCAGGGAGCCAGGCCATCCACCTGCAGCAGGGAGCCATGCCATCCACCTGCAGCAGGGAGCCAGGCCATCCACCTGCAGCAGGGAGCCATGCCATCCACCTGCAGCAGGGAGCCAGGCCATCCACCTGCAGCATGGAGCCAGGCCATCCACCTGCAGCAGGGAGCCAGGCGTCAGCCACCCACTACCCTACAGCAGGTGTGCACCATGCCAGCCACCCACTGACCCACAGCAGGGAGCAAGCCACCCACACCAGGAAACCAGCCAGCCACGGTAACCCACCCACAGCAGGGATTCAGCCAGCCACTTACAGGAGCCACCCAGCCACGGTGACCATCGGCAGCAGGATGCCAGCCAGCCACCCACACCAGGGAGCCAGCCACAGCAGGGTGTCGGCCAGCCACCCACAGGAGGCAGCCACAGAGGATGCGGGAGCCAGCTACAATACTCATAGTTAAGGTAAGAGGAGCATTACACAGTATCAATTTTATTTCTACTTTGTGAAAGGTTGGGGTAGGCCTAGGCCTCAACACTGTGGGTCCTGCTGGGAGATGGCCATGGCCTGTAGATTCTGCTGGGAGTTGGTGATGGCCAGCAGGACCCACAGGTCCACGGTCAGCTCCCAGAAGAACTACAAGCCCTAGCATGGATTCAGTAAGGGCGGTCTAGCTGCGCAGCAACAAGATAAAGGAGATTGGAGTTGAAATTGATTGATACTCTTTACTAGCTAACAAAAGTTATTAGGCAAAATCAAATGTTAGGTTTCTGTACTGTATTAAACACTGTACTTTTATATACATTCTTTTGTACCGCTGTACCCTATTGCTATGTGTATATATAAAGTACAGTATTTAATACAGTACAGTAATTATATATATATATATATATATATATATATATATATATATATATATATATATATATATATATAGTCCGGCCCCCCCGGGTCCAATATATGAACCCATTGCGGCCCTCGACTCAAAAAGTTTGCCCACCCCTGGTCTAGGGTGATGTATATTCCATGTTATTTAAATGTTTCAACTATTTTCAATGGGACACCCCCCCCCCCCCTCTTTCCCCGGCCACAATAACATCAGTGCTGATTTCTGCCAATTTATTTTAAGCCCTGAAAATATCCTATTAGTTTATATTCTCTTCATTGCCTCCTCCAGTGATATGTGCTCTACTTTCATGTATTATATGATATCATCAGCGTATAAACCTATGTGTTCTGTCTTTCCTCCCACTTTGATCCCCTTGTACACTTTAGATTGTCTAAATCTATTGGCCAATGCTTCTGTTGCCAGGGAGAATGATTGCGGGGACATCGGGCACCCCTGTCTAGATCCCCTATATAGTTTTATTTTAAGTGATAGAATTCCGTTTATTAATAAATTGGAGCATGGCTTTTTATACAGAATATCCACCCATTTTCTAAATCCTGCCTTAAATCCATTTTTTTCAATACCATCTGCAGGAAGTCCCATTTTATAGAGTCAAATGCCTTGGCTGTATCCAATGAGGCCAAGGCACTTGACTCTGGGAAACACTCTCTCAGTTGCACCATAAACTGGGTTCTCCTAATATTATTTGGCATAAATCCTGCTTGGTCGTCCGATACCACTGATAAAATTACCTCATTAAGCCTCTTTGCCAATATTTTGTAATTACTATTTAAAAGTGAAATTGGTCTGTACGACGCACAATTAGTTCTATCTTTATCTGGTTTTACTACCAATATTACTGTTGCCTCGTACATAAATAGAGGCATCTCTCCCTGGAGGAATGTCTCCCTATACATTTTGGTCAGGGTCGGGCCATTATTTTCACATATCGCTGGTATATTTCCACCGGTGTGCCATCTGGCCCAGGCACCTTTCCCTTTCCCATTGAGTTGATAGCCTCTCTTGCCTCCTTTTCTTCAATGTCTCTTTCCATTTCTTGTTTTTGTTTCTCTGTTAACTTCAAAAAATCCAAGTCCTCTAAATATTCCTCTATCTCTTCCCTTGTATCAATGTTGATGTATACATTTTATCATAATATCTATGGAAGCTTCTAAGAATATTCTCCACTGTATTAACCATTTCTCCTTTCTCACCTCTGTAATGGCTAGTGTTGATGATTGTTGCTTTATCAGGTAGTTTATTATATTATTGTATCATTGCTCGTAGTTTTGTTGCTTCAGCTGGGACTTCTTTCATTTTGCTTTAATTATTAATTGATTCTTATATTGCCTCGCTGTTCTTGCCCATTTTATCTGGTTTATATTTGAGTTTTTTTTATGAACCCTGCTTCAGCTTGCCTACATATCTTTTCTAATTCTTCTTCTTCCTGTCTATTAGTACGTTTTATATATGATATTGTAGATCTTACTATCCCTCTTAAGTACACTTTAAAGGTATCCCAGGTTATACCCTCCACTTTTCTATCCCTCCAAGAATATTTCCATTTGCTCTGGTATTCGATGGTTTGGTCTAATTTGGTTCAGCCAATAGGGTTGAATTGTATATCCTGGGCGCCTCCCTCCAGTGCCTATCTTTAAGTCAAAGACTAATCCTGCATGGTCAGACACCCCTCTAAGCATGTATGTAGCTGATTGCACCCTAGGAATTATCTTCTCGTTTCCAAGGGCCGGGTCTATTCTAGTCATGCATCCCCTCCCGGGTGCATGCCACGAATACACTCTGGCCCACGGATTTCTAATCCTTCAAAGGTCCATCCATCCTACTAAAAAAAATGGGCTAAAACCCCTCCCATCCTTTACCAAACCCCAATACTTTAACACTCAAACCCTCAAATGTTTTTTTTATATCTTTTTTGGGGATATTCATTATAGCAAAATGTAAAAAAATATTGCATTTTTTTCAAAATAGTTGCTCTATTTGTGGGAAAAAAAGGACGCCAATTTTGTTTGGGAGCCACGTCGCACGACCGCGCAATTGTCAGTTAAAGCGACGCAGTGCGAATCACAAAAAGTGCTCTAGTTTTTGGACAGCAATATGGTCCGGGGCTAAAGTGGTTAAGCTATTCACCGGATAAAAAAGTAAGTGTCTGCCATTACAGGCCCCAAAAATTAGCCCACAGGCGTTCAACTGACAGCAAACAACCTTGTATTCTGTGGTTGGTGGTACATTAGGCCTTGTAACAGCACTGGTGAACGGAGTGAAACACAACTGTGGTTAGCAAGGAATTCAATGCGATTCTCTATGCGACAACTCAGTATTAGGCCCCAGGGGTCACTCCTCGCAACAGAAGTTTGGGGGATCTATACATCATCTCTGTGTCACATAAAGAAAGGTATTGAGCTACTAAGCATGGACGCATTACAACATGCGACCAAGGCTTAGCGTTTAAAATTAGTTCAGGGTCAATATCCCATTACACCACTACATGAGGTAATTATCAGTAAGGGACCCCATGCATCACTCCTAGCAACAGGAGTTTAGGGGTTCTTTACATCATATCAACTTTAGCATGTAGAGATGTATTTAGGCCATAGGGGAGATGCTATGAAATAGCATCAACCCCTAGCATAGAAAAGTTAGAGCGAACATGTTCAACAATTAGGAAAAGGAAAAGGCCTATAAGTATTTTATACTTCTGTCAAGCACTTAGTAAATTGTATTTGTAGTAACAAGTATTAATTGCATACGAGAGATAATGTAGCTCAGGTACTTTGAGGATACACGTATAATACACACGTTGTACTAGAAACTAATAGAATTGTATGAGAGGCAATATAGCTCAGGTACTTTGAGAGTACATATAGTATTAGTAGTAACAAGTATTAATTGCATATGAGAGGCAATATAGCTCAGATACTTTGAAAGTACATATAGTATTTGTGAGTGAGTGAAAAACGTATAAAGCGCAACACATGCGAACTGAATCACCGCTGGCTGCTGTTTCCATTCCTTCGGTAAGGAAACCCTTGACCTCAGAAGAGATGAGTTTCAATCATTCTCCTGAAGGTCAAGTGGTCCGACTCCAGTCGGATGGTGGTAGGTAGTGCATTCCACAGTCGAGGTCCTTGGACAAGTATTAACAAGTATTAATTGCGTATGAGAGGCAATATAGCTCAGGTAGTTTGAGAGTACATATAGTATTAGCCCACGGCCACAGGCGTTCACCGGACAGCAAACAACTTTGTATTCTGTGGCTGGTGGTACATTAGGCATTCACCGGTAACAGAAGTAAGTGTCGGCCATTATAGGCCCCAAATATTTGCCCATGGCCACAGGCGTTCATCGGACAGCAAACAACTTTGTATTCTGTGGCTGGTGCTAGGCGAGTGCGCTTATCGTTCACGACCCCCCCTGCTGCGCTGAACGTCCTTTCAGACAGGACACTGGATGAGGGGCAAGCCAACAGTTCCATTGCAAATTGTGCAAGCTCTCGCTAGAGTTCAACCCTTCCCACCCAGTAGTCCAGGGGTTCATCACTTCTCAGTGCTTCCACATCAGCCGTTAACCTGATGTAGTCGGACACCTGTACGTCTAGGTGTTCCCTGATGCTGGATCCGGAGGACAGCTGTCGATGGGTCGGCTGAAAGAATGATCTAATATCATTAGTGACCAAGACATCTTCAAACTGCCCTCTTCTTGCAGGTGTTGTTGGATTGGTACCCAAAACTGTTTCTCTGTTAGCGGAAATTCCTCTGCCAGCGGAAAAATGCAAAAGCAGAATGCAGCATTTCTTGAAGAAAGGCCTGGAAGTGCTGCATTCTGAGAGCCCTCTGTGATGGTGGTAACATTTCTGCCATGTTTTGATTGTACCGGGGGTCTAAGTACGTTGTCACCCAGTACTGGTCCTTGCCCTTTATGCTTTTTATACGGGGGTCCCTCTTAAAACACTGGAGCATGAAGGCCCCCATTTGCACTAAACAGGAAGCGCTGTATTAGCTTGGCTCCTGCTTATCATCCAGGATAATGTCGTCCTCGTTCTCCTCCCCCCATCCACAGACAACACCAGGGATCCCAGAAAGATTTAAAGCATGGTCTTCTTGCTCCTCCTCCACTGATCTGCCTGTGAACGCAAAGCTGAAAGGAGTGCAGGACCAGTGAGACTCTTGTCTTCTAGGCATAACAGACGCAGAACAGCATGGCAACATCTCACCTGGCATGTCGAATAGGTTCTGGGGAACTTGGGCGGCACAGTGGAAGAGACGGTAGCATCGAAAAATGAGGAGTCGGCCAAGGAGGAGAGGGAGGATGAAGTAGGAAAAAAAGAGGCAGGCCTGCATGTAATCCGTGGCAGTAAAACCAAATCTACATGGGTGCCATGGGTTACATGCTTGACGGCCATCAGAAGGTTGAACCAGTGGGCTGTGAAGGTTAAATACTTTCCCTGCCCGTGTTTGCTAGACCACGTGTCTGTGGTCAAATGTATCTTGGCACCGACACTGTGTGCCAGAGATATATTCACTTGCCGGTGAAACATGGGCATATAGCTCTGGGATGCCCTTCTGTGAAAAAAAATTCCTTCCTGGGACCTTCCACTGTGGTGTTCCAATGGCCACAAATTTTCAAAAGGTCTCCAAGTCCACCAGTTTATATGGCAGTAGTTGGCAGACTATCAGTTCCGACAAAACAGCGGTCAACCGTTGGGTAAGAGGGTTATCCGGCGTCATCGTTTTTTTACGATCAAACATTTGGGCCACGGAAGCCTGCCTTTTTGCAGAAAAACGTGAGGAAGGCATGATTGAAAGTGGAGTGGAGGACAATTGTGAGCATAGAGGGGAAGGAGAAGAGGCTGGACGGTTAGAGCCTGGAGTGTGGCTTTGTGGGTTCTGATGGCGTTGCTCCCACTGGGCTTCCTAAGGCGGTCATCCTTAGGTGAGTATTGGGCTTACTGCGACTTATGCGTTGACTGCAAAGGTTGCAAATGGTAACAGTATTGTCTGCAGTGGACAAAAAAAGCCCACACTGAGGAGCCATGGGCCGGTGTCCTGGGAGCGCCAGATGTGACCGTACAAGGTTGATGGCTCGCTCCTGATACACTCAGAGTCTGGTTTGTCCCTCCTGTGCAATGTAAGTTCAGCCTGCTTCTCCTCCCTATCTGCTGGTCCATCTCTCCCTATGAAATCCACTCCTCTTCCTCTCTTGTGGGCACCCACTTAACGTCTGTAGACACTTCATCATCGACGTCACCTTCCCCATCACTAACAATAGAGATCTCGGAGTAGGGAGCAACAGCGGCACCAACCACCTTGGTGTCACAATCGGGCGTCAGGCTCAGAGGCCAATTGCTATAGCAGTGGCAGAACAGGTATACAGTAGACATGTGCAGGATGAAAAAATGTGTTTTGTTTCGATTCGTTATTTAATTAAATTTGTTTAGTTAAGTTTGTTGCATTCATTACATTCGTTTTCGGGATTCCTTTCGTATTCAAAATAATTCTACTGCATTCAAAATATTTCTAACGCATTCTAAAACAAATCTACCGAATTCGAAAAAAACGATCAAATTCGAAATAATGCTACCACATTTAAACAAAACTATATATAACCATTTCCTGAAATTCGAAAAATCGTATAGAATGAGATCAAATTTGAATAGAAAAGATTAAATTAGAATTGAAAAGAATAGTATAGAAAAATAATAGAACAGAACTTATAAAAACATCTTCCGCAATTCAAATTTCATATACAATGAATTTAAATAGAGAAGATTAGAATAGAGTACAAAAGAATAGACCAGAAAAACAATAGAACAGAATAGAATAAAATATAATATATGTTGTTCTAGTTTATTCTTTTATATTCTATTCTAATCTTTTCTATTTAAATTCAAATTCATTCTATACAAAATTTGAATTTCGGAAAATGGTTATGTGTATAAATATTAGGGTTAGGGCTAGCCCTAACCCTAATATTTATATACATAACCATTTTCCGGAATTCAAATTTTGTATAGAATAATTTTGAATTAGAATAGAAAAGATTAGTATAGAATAGAAAAGATTAGAATAGAAAACCAATAGAATAGAATAAAATATAATATATGTTTTTCTAGTTTATTCTTTTCTATTATTTTCTATACTAATCATTTGTATTCAAATTTGAATTCATTCTATACGAATTTGAATAGAAAAGATTAGAATAGAGTAGAATAGAATAGAATAGAAAAACAATAGAACAGAATAGAAAAGATTAGAATAGAATGTAAAATAATAGAAAAACAATAGAACAGAATAGAATAAAAAATATATTATATTTTTTTCTATTCTGTTCTATTGGTTTTCTAGTCAATTATTTTCTATTATTTTCTATTCTAATCTTTTTTAGTGAAATTCAAATTCATCCTATTCGAATTTGGGAAAATGGATATATATATATATATATATATATATATATATATATATATATATATATATATATATAAACATTTTCCAAAATTCTAATTTTGTATAGAATGATAGTTCATTTCATATAGAATGATATTCGTATAGAATTTCGAATTTTGTATAGAATGAATTTTAATTAAAATAGAAAAGATTTGAATAGAAAATAATATAAAAGAATAGACTAGAAAAACAATAGAACAAAAGTGAATAAAATATTATATTTTATTCTATTCTGTTCTATTGTTTTTCTAGTTTATTAACTTTCCTATTATTTTCTATTCTATTTTAATCTTTTTTATTCCAATTCGATTTCATTCTATATGAAATTTGAATTTTGGAAAATGGTTATATGTAAATAAAAATCGAATGTGGTAGTTTTTTCTAATTTTTAGTAGATTTTTTTCAAATGCGGTAGCATTTATTTGAATGCAGTAGATTTTTTCTAATCGAATTACATTTATCAAATTTGATTGACTTTTTAGGAATTCGGTCAAAATGTTTTCAAATTCTAATATGAAACAAATCTTTTATAATCTTTTCTATTCAAAATCGATTTCATTCAATAAGAAATTCGAATTTCGTATAAAATGAATTCAAATTCGAATAGAAAAGATTAGAATGGAATAGAAAAGAAAAACAAGAGAGTACAATAAAATATAATATATATTATAATTGATTCTATTCTGTTCTATTGTTTTTTCTATTCTTTTATATTTTAGTTTCCATAAATTTTAATTATTTTCCAATCTATTCTAGAATTCAAATTTATGCTATTCGAATTTCGGAAAACTGTCATGTTCTATTTTATGACATTCTATTAACTTCTATTCTTTTTAATATTATTGCTTTATTATTTTATATTCTATTTTATTGTAGTTTTTAGAAAATCGATTTCTATTTTTTCAAATTCGATTTGAATTTGTTTTCGAATTCGATTTGAATTTGTTTTCGAATTCGATTTGAATTTGTTTTCGAATTCGATTTGAATTTGTTTTCGAATTCGATTTGAATTAGATTCGAATTCGAATTTCTTTCGCGTTTTGTCGAATTTGTTTAAATTCGTTAATTTTGTCATTCGGAAATTTAGATGCATATGAATTTCCGAATAATTAAAAATTTGTCCGAATTTGTAACGAAACGAAATGCACATGTCTAGTATACAGGCAGTAGAGTAGTCCAGGTACAGGCCGAGGGTCTAAGACGGGTGGTTGCAGGTTGGGATCAGGCAATAGAGAAGTCCAGGAACAGGCCGAGGGTCAAACACACGTGGTTTCAGATACAATGGCAGCAGAGCAGACAAATCGCAAGGCACTGGCTGGGAAGGCACAATAACCTGGCAAAGAGGAAATGCTGAGATCAGGCTTATATAGGAAGTTCATGGGAGGAGCAAGGGGTTCAAGGTTCAAGGCAATCAAGTCACAAGGCAGAGTATTCCAATGGATCAGGTAGGTTTGTCCAGCAGATCAGACAGGGAGCTGTCCAGCATTCCAGATAGCTCAGTGGGAAGAGACAATGGCAGACACAGACAAGGTCCCAGGTCCAAGCCCAAATCCTGACACTTGGGCTGATCTGAGTACTGTCGTCAGATTGCTGAGTGTCGGCTCTTGCTACCTCCTCTTCCTGATCCAATGCCACGAATGGCTGCGCATCCGAAATGTCTTCTGATAGATCGGAAAATAATTCCTGTGACTCAAGCGAAGGGTATATGGTGGTGGTGAGCCACTCAACCAAATCTGGTGTGTCCTTTGACGTAAACGAACGAACATTGTGCCACTTCCCACTTTGGCTCCAGCCTGGTGCTCCTGCCCTACCCCTGCCTCTTCTTCTGCCTGTCATTTTTTAAATGACCCTGTGACAACAAAAGTCTCTAGAAAAGCGCAGTATATGTGGAAGAAGGTATATATCAAAATCTGTCGTTTTGGGGGGCCACTGGTTTATCGCACCAGTTATGAAACTTTTTTTCTCAGCATTTTTTTTTAATGTGTGTAGCAGAGGTAACGCAGCAAAGAGGCAAAAATTCAGCCCCCCTGAAGACGTTCCCACAACGAAACATACGTCGGCGGCGTAGCCTGGTCACGCGGTTTTGAACTATCCGACGCTGTGGAAGCAGGAACTAGAGTGACAGTGCAACACGTGGGACGCCGACACAGAGGTGGAGGTACCCGTGTAACTGACAAGCCTGCAGACCCAGTGCCAGGATAGGCACTTGTCAATAAAAGCGGCCATTCGGCCCATGTTTTTATATACTTTTTACTTATTAAAACCGGTTGCACTATGGAGGCTTTGTTTTGTTGTTACATGTCCATTCTTTGAATCCTGGAGAACCCAAGGTGTTTTGTCTATCATCTGGGACGCAATATATGCATGCAGGCATTATCCTGCATATGTGCATCAGACCTTCTTTTTTAGGAAAAAGGTCCAGCTTTTCTGGTAAGCCTTTGATCTACCCAGCACGTTTGAGGCGTTGATCGTTTCTATGGTGGAGGAATGCACAGAGGCACTTATTGAATCAAAAGTTTTTTCACTTTATTTCTAGTGGCACCAGAGCCATCTGGACTCGTGATATATTGAACTTTTCATTTAAAATAATTATTCTTTTGTTTCACTTTGCTTTATCCTTTGGATTAGGCATTTTCTATTTACTAGAGTGTCGCAATATTTTTTGGGACATTGCACTAATAATTATATGTAAAAAAGTCACCTAGCTCACACTGGATGTACTTATTTTTGATCTCATGTCAATTGCTGTTTTGTGAATATTATTTAATTAATTTATCTTCACCAACCTACTTAATTTTGCACTGGCACTTTATAGGATGTATCTATAGCGCCCCCTATCCTATTAACCATCTATCAAATAGGAGTTATATACTCCCTTTTTTCTGGGGTGAGCAGCTTTATAACCACTTATAGTACACTTTATTTTGAGTGTATTTTATACTAGAAAGTTTTGGCGCGGAAATTCAATTTTTATCATTTTCGAGTAACCAAATACACCGTCCGTCAGAATGCTGCACAATAAAAATCCACTATAATATGCTTTCTTTAGTAAAAAGTATATTATAAGTGTATATTACACCTATATACTGCAGACCAGTGCTTGAAAATACTTTTGTGGACATGTTAAGTAGCGATTGGTGTCGCTAAAGTCTGTCCATGCTGGAAACGCTAACCTCTCCCTACACTGACAAAAAGTGTATGAATGAATGTATTACACACCTATGTACTGCAGAGAAAGTAGCACACCTATATCAGTGCTTGAAAGGACTTTTGTGGACATGTTAAGTAGCGATTGGTGTCGCTAAAGTCTGTCCCTGCTGGAAACGCCAACCTCTTCCTACACTGACAATAAGTATATGAATGAATGTATTACACACCTATGTACTGCAGAGTAGGGATGAGCCGAACACCCCCCCGTTCGGTTCGCACCAGAACCTTGGAACATTTAGAACCCCGTTGAAGTCTATGGGACTCGAACGTTAGAATTCAAAAGTGCTAATTTTAAAGCCTAATATGCAAGTTATTGTCGTAAAACAGGTTTGAGAATCCGGGTCTTGCCCCAGGGAACATATATCAATGTAAAAAAAAAGTTTTAAACGGTAGCTTTTTCTGGAGCAGTGATTTTGATACTTAAAGTGAAAAAAAAAGTATGAAAAATGAATTTAAATATCATACCTGCTGGGTGTCTATAGTATGCCTGTGAAGTGGCACGTGTTTAGAACTGTCCCTGCACAAAATGAGATTACTATAAGAAAAAAGTAATTTAAAACTGCTTGCGGCTTTAATGTAATGTCTGGTCCCTGCAATATGGATGAAAATCATTAAGAAAAAAAGCATGGGTTCCCCCTTCCCCCCAGGTCATTACAAGCCCATTTGGCTCTATATACTTTGAACAGCAGTATACAGGCGGTGCAAACAAGACAGGGACTGTAGGTTTGTTGTTAAAGCGGATGTCCGCTGAAAAAAAATAATATTAAAAGCCAGCAGCTACAAATACTGCAGCTGCTGACTTTTAGGCCGAATTCACACCTATGCGAATTAGTTGCGGCTTAAACCGCATCTAATACGCAGAACATTTCTAAATACATTGTTTTCAATGAGGCTGCTTCACATATGTGCGATGCATTCGCACTGCGCATTGCAGAAAAAACGTTTGCGGATTTTATGCCTTGCGGTGCGGCTCAGGTGTGAATTCAGGCCTATTATCTTCTATGGGTACGCAGCTGATTCGCAGATGTGTTCAGTTCTCTTCAGGAATTTCTGTCATTCAGCTCAATACACTTCTCCCCCACTCTCCTCTCACCCGTAACTTCTCCCAGGTCTCCAAATTCGCAGCTAAAACGTTGCTAATCTGCTGAACACTTCCCTTATCCATCTGCAGAGATTACAGAGCTGAAATTCGCACCGCACAAGTACGATTCCGGCCTAAATATCGGCACACTTACCTCTCCTAGAGTCTAGCGCCATCCGCAGCAGAGGACGAGCGAAATCGCTCGTCACTCTGCTGCCCCCCCGCCATCCTCAGTGAGGGAACCAGGAAATGAAGAGCTCCGGCTTCACTGCCCGGTTCCCTACTGTGCATGCGCGAGCCGCGCTGGGCCATGCTGACTGGCTCCCGCTGTGTTCTGGGAGCCGAGTGTTTCCCAGAACACAACGGGGGGATCTGACGTTCTGCACGCAGTCTACCCGCAGACTGTGTGGCCAGAAGTGGGTGCAAATACCTGTCTTTAGACAGGTATATGCACCCCCCTCCCCTAAAAGGTGTCAAATGTGACACCGGAGGGGGGTAGGGTTCCGATTCGCGGGAGTGAAGGCAGGCCCGGATTTACTCCCTTTGCCGCCCCAAGGCCGGGTCCTTCAATGCCGCCCCCCCCCCCCAAACACACAGTATATAGATCAGTTGATCAAATTGAGTCTTTTGACCAATTCGAATCATTCTGAAAATGTGGAATTTGTCCGAAAACAAAACAAATTTTAACGAAATTTGTTACTATTGTTTTTCGGACATTCAGATCCATCAGCTCATCCCCCTCAGTTATTACCTTTTTTTGTAAATTCTTTATTTAAGAAGGAAGAACATGCGGAAATACAGAGACAACTCTGAAGTACATTACAGCGAGTTTAATGTTGCCTCTGATTCCATACATATATCACACTGAAAGTAAGAGAAATTTTTTAACCAAGGGAATTCACTTAGAATTTCAAGTGAGCAGGAGTCCTCCGTACCCCGCATGGCCATTTTGGCGGCAATCGCCTTTTTTATTTGAAAAATAGAATTTGAGCCTGGTGGTGACCGGCTCTTAAATTACAGCACACACGTGCTAACATAGTAGAAAAAATAGAAAGAAGAGTGAAGTGAAGAACAAAAAGATAGAGGGAAGAGAGAGAAGGGGAAGAGGGGGGGGGGGGGAAGGGGGAGATAAAGGGAATACCACCATCCAGTCGCAGTCATCCCAATTGGGGAGCTGTTGGGAGTCAATCCACTCCAGTGGGACCGAGCCAACAACTCTCTGTACTCCTCTGAATAAATGAATTTGTGCCAGTAGAACCATGTTTTGGAAAAAATTCCATTTAGGCCTTTCTCTGTGGCTACCAAGTCTTCCATTGCATGGATATCCTCCAATCTTTTCAACCAACCGGCCACCGACGGAGACTGCGTCTGCTTGCAATTCAAGGGAATGCAGCCTTTTGCCGCCGTGATCAGGATCGGCAATATGGACCTTCTATAGGTCTTACTCGGAATCCTGTGGTGGTGCAGAAGGAAGAGCTCAGGGAAAATGATAGCTCCCGATCTGTGAATTTCTGAATGATCTGATGAACCTCTGTCCAGAAGGGCTGCAAGACGTGGCACAACCAGAAGGTCTGTGTTCTGAGGGAACATCCTGTTTATATTTTCTGGCGTGTAGTACCAACGGCAGTGGCGTAATTATAGGGGTGCTGAGATCGCCATGGCGACCGGGCCCCTTGCTGCAGGGGGCCCTTGAGGGCCCCCTCTACTCTTTGATAGAAGGAGCGGCGGCTGAGATGAGTTTCACGATCGTCAGCTGCACAGTGTGCAGGGAAGGAGCTTGTCAAAAGTGAAAGTAGTGAGTGCCGTGCTCTTTGTCTCCCCCTAGAGTGCAGTACCCGGCAGGAAGTGCCAAGGTAAATGTCTCCCTTTTTTTTTTTTACTATCTACTGTATGTGTGTATATGTATATACTGTGTGTGTGTGTATATATGTATATACTGTGTGTGTGTATATATGTATATACTGTGTGTGTGTATGAATGAATGAATGAGGAACTTATATAGCGCAGCACATGCAAAGTAAATCGCCTCTGGGCGCTTGTTGTTCCTTTCTCCTTTGAGATCAAAGAGATGAGTCTTAATCTTTCTCCTGAAGACTAAGTAGTTCTCCTCCAGCCGAATGCTGGCTGGTAAGGCGTTCCATAGTCTGGGACCTTGGACAGCGAATCTCCTGTCTCCTTTGGACTTGTATCTGGCTTTCGGTATCTGAAGCCGATTTTGATTGGTGGATCGTAGAATACGATTGGGATTGTGAATTTTTAATTTTTCGCATAGATAATGGGGAGCATTCCCATGGATACATCTATGCGTTAGACAGAGAGCTTTAAAGGTGATTCTGTCTTTAACTGGTAGCCAGTGAAGGGATCTCAGTGAAGGTGAGATTGATTCCCAGGGTTTTTTCCCAGTCACAAGTCTGGCAGCCGTATTTTGAACGACTTGAAGACGAGCGATTTGGTACTTGGGGAGTCCGAGGTAAAGGGCATTTGCATAGTCCAGTCTGGAGTTTACAATAGCTCCTACCACGACCGCTATGTCACTCTTGGGAATAAAAGGCGTGAGTCTGCGTAGTAGGCGCAGCAGATGGTGAGATCCGCTGACTACTGCCCCTATTTGTGCGTTCATTGTCATGTCGGAGTCAAAGATGACCCCAAGACTTTTGACTTTGGCACTAGGGGTGATGATTTTGCCCAGAATGGGCGGGGGGATCCAGGTAGATAGATTCCTACGCTTGGCGTGAAACAGAAGAAGTTCTGTTTTAGCTCCGTTGAGTTTGAGATAACTCTTTGTCATCCAGTCCTCTATCAAAGAGAGGCATGTCTCTAGGTTGAGGTGGTGATCCTTTTTATTGCAAATGCGGAAGTACAGTTGCGTGTCGTCTGCATAAGAGTGATATAGCAGTTTTTGGCTGCTGATGATTTCGAAAAGAGGACGCACATAGATGTTGAATAACATCGGCGACAGGGGAGATCCTTGAGGGACCCCGCACGATAATGTGCGTTGATCAGAAGTGAAGGGTCCTAGCTTCACTATTTGCGAACGGTTTTCCAAAAAAGAGGAGAACCAGGATAGATCGCTTTCTGCGACTTTGGCTATTTTAGCCAGCCGAGTCAATAGCAGCTTGTGATCAACTGTATCAAAGGCTGCGCTTAGGTCCAGCAGAACCAGAAGAGAAGATTCTCCTTCGTCTGCGGCCTCGAGAACGTCGTCCCATATCTTAAGCAATGCTGATTCTGTCCCGTGTCCGGGACGGAATCCTGATTGAAGTGGGTCGAGTAAGTTGTGGGTATCTAGATGCTGTTGCAGCTGCTGTACCACAGCTTTCTCCATTACCTTGGAGAGAACATTTAGGCATGTTATGGGGCGCCAGTTGAGTGGATCCTTAGGATCCAGGGTGGCTTTCTTCAAGATGGGTTGAATGAAGCCCTCCTTCAACTGGGAGGGCATTATGCCCTCCCTGAAGGATTGGTTGATAAGCTGCGTGACAGGAAGTGCCAGGATGTCGGCGCATTCCTTCAGCAGTTTGGTGGGGATAATATCGTTTGGCGCAGTGCTGTTGCGCAGAGTGCCGATGATATTTTTAGTGGTCTGAATAGAGATGGGTTCCAGCATGAACTCACCTAACTGTGGTGAATTGCTGCCGGTGCTGTGTAAATGACTACGGGGGGGGGGTTGGGAGAGCAATTGTTCTGCTGAATGCTTTGCCGGATTGCCTCAATTTTGTTAATGAAGCAATCCGATAACTCATCGCAAAATTCTTGTGTATCCAAGTTGGGGGCTTCAAGACATCCTGGATTCATGGTCTGAGTGACCAGCTTGAAGAGTTCGCGGGGGCGATTTAGGGCACCGTTGATAGCCTCAGAAAAATAGTTTTTCTTGGCTTCGAAGATTTGCTTGTAGTATTTTCTGGTTATTGCCTTGTAAATCGAGAGGTTCTCATCTGAAGAGCTTCTTTTCCAGGCTGCTTCTGCCCTTCTGCGCTCTTGCTTCAGTAACGCCAGCTGGTTGTTAAACCAGCCGGAGTTATTTTTCCTGATCTGGGTCTTTCGTTTCGGCGCTATCAAGTCAGCTGACTGTAATAGTGCTGTGTTTATGGCCTCCAGTGTTTCTTCCGCTGTTTGGTGCGGCTGAATTGTGTTTATTTTTTCCCCTAACGTGGCTTTGAAGAGTTCCGAGTGGAGCTTCTTCTGACATCTGGTCCAGTGTGTTGTCACTGGATTTGATGTTTTTGTTAAGGGGGGGAATTCGGAAATAATGAATTTAATTGCATGGTGATCTGTCCATGGCAATGGTTCATTATCCAAAATTTTTATTTCCAGATCTTGTCTGAAAATAAGATCGAGCGTATGACCTGAAGCATGTGTGGGCCCACATACTAGTTGCTGAAGCCCTAATCCTTCCAGGTGGTCGATGCAGGCGTCAGCAATGGGGTCTTGCAGGGAATTGGCCCAGAGGTTGAAGTCCCCGAGCAGCAAAAGGTGTTTGCTATTCAGGGTATAGGTGGAGACAAAGTCCGTCAAAGATGGGAGCAGCTGCGACTTGGGGCCGGGTGGCCTATAGCAGAGTAGAATCCGGACGGTCTCCTGGCAGTTTACTTGCAGTTGAAGAGTAAGGGTTTCCATAAATGGAAGAGGGTTTTGGAGGCTTGGTTTTGTGATCGCAAGACGCGTCTTATGGATCACCGCCAGTCCTCCTCCTCTTTGCCCTATTCTGTTTTCCGTTATAATACGGTAATTTTCTGGCACCAATTCTCCTAGAATGGTGTTACAGTCGGCTGTGAGCCAGCTCTCTGTAATAAAGAGGCAGTCTAAGTCATGTTGCAATAAGAAATCATGGATTTCTAATCGGTGTTTTACTGCCGATCTAGTGTTGATCAAAGCACATGATATGTGCTTAGGCTGGGGTAAATGGCTGCGATTTCTGGCAGTCGATCGTCGATCGATCCTCAAAAGTCGCAAGATTCACAAGGATAACTGAATCCTCTGATCCTAGGCTTGGTCCAGAGGAAGGCAAAAAAAACCTAACCACACTGAGCCAATATGCTGCGGTAGGGGAAAAAATTCCTTCCTGACCCCTAAAGAGGCGATCGGGTTTAGCCCTGGATCAAGTTATGGTGAATTTGAGAGTGATAGGGCTGGGTGGAGGAAGATGGCCGTCGACCTGGCAGCAGGATCCAGGCTGGGGGGTACCGGCTGAGTGGTGCCTGGGGGGCTGAGGGAAATGATCAGAGGGCAAGGGGGCTCTACTGGGGTAGGGGGGGGGCTTTGTGGCCCAATGGATTAGGTGGTGCCGGCTGATTGGGGGGTGGAGAGCGGCCTTTCCTGCGTCGCGGCTGCCGCGAATCTCCACTGATCGGCGCGGAGGGAAAAAAACACCGCGCCCGAGGGTAGCGGTGGCTTGTGGGGATGGCTGGCGGACAGGAGGCCCGAGCGGGGGTAGAGGTATGGGGGTGAGGAGCAGGGAAAAGCCGTGGGGATTGGGGGAAGCTGCTGTGGCTTGTCCTGAGAAGGACGGCCGCCTGCAGCTCTCAAGAAGTGGCTTACCGGGTCAGGTGCACCGGGGGAAGGCCTGTGGAAGTCCAGGAGGGGGGAGAGCAGCTAGTCCGAGTGGCCGGTGGCAGGAGGCAGGTGGATGGCAGGTGGATGGATGAGAGGGAGATATCAGCCTGCCTGTCTGTGAGGCCTGGAGCCGCACAGTGGGAGGACCCTGCACTATCCCTGAGAGAGTGACTCGTTTGAGAGCGTCCTACTCTCTCGGTGTCTGACTGCACACTGAACTGTCTGCTCTGTATATATGTATATACTGTGTGTGTATATATGTATATACTGTGTGTGTGTGTGTATATATGTATATACTGTGTGTGTATATATGTATATACTGTGTGTGTGTGTATATTTATGGTTGGAGCCCTACGGCCGATACGGACATGGACACAGACTAACTAGGACTCACAACATATAATGGGCCTGAAGTGTGCGCTGGCCTTAATGGACGGTACGCCAAAATAAGGGGGCATACCCTGTTAAATGATGGATGTTGGAGAGAAATGATGCTGGGCATTCCTGTGAAATGGGATGGGGGGGTGGGCGAAGTGCGCCGGAAGCCTGTGTAGGAAGCAGGAAACCGACGGGGCCCGGAAGCAGGCGAGGGGTTTATATAGCCTGCCGGGCTCCTCCCATAAACACAGGCCGCTGCTCGGCCTTCTAACTTATGGTTGGAGCCCTACGGCCAATACGGACATGGACACAGACTAACTAGGACTCACAACATATAATGGGCCTGAAGTGTGCGCTGGCCTTAATGGACGGTACGCCAAAATAAGGGGGCAAAGACATTCAGGTAGGGTACAGTTTTATTAAGTCAGAAGATTAATGAGCCAGTTTGGCGAAGGCTTGAGCCATCTCTGCCTGAGGGTCAGGAATGTACCGGGCGAAGCAGGCAGACTTCCACCTACCTAGCTTCCTAATGATATGGTCGGGGACCCCGTGTCGCGAGGCGGCTGAGGCTGCTCCGATACGAAAGGAGTGGCCCGAATACTGGGTAGGATTGAGGTGCAGGCCCCGTAAGAGGATCCTCACGTGTCTAATGAACTGACTGGTGTTGAGGGGTTTGTCCGGAAAAGGGAGTAGAGGAGCGGAGTCTGATTGGGCTGGCAAAAGTAACAGTAGGCGGTCCAACACGGTCACTGGGCACCAGGCGTTACCCGTCTTGTAAATGGTGATATCTAAGCCTGGGCCTGATTGCTGTGTTTTGGAGGTAGTGAGGTGGAGCTTGAAGCGGTCTTGATGGCGGACCAAGTGTCGTCTGCACAGGACTTGGCCGGCAGGGCTGTTGACGGTAAACTCGCTTGGTCGGAGGAAGCCATAATACGCTAGGTAGATGGCTGCTTGTATGACCAAGCTAGGTAGGAGGCCGAACGGGGATGTTGCAAGGATGGCGGATAGATTTCTGAATATGGTGCTGGTTATGGGCAGGCGTTTGGCGTTGACGGGTGGTTGTAGCTTCTGGACTGCGCGTAGGGCGGCTTTGACCGCATGAGACGTAAACAACGAAGGCTTCGCCGGGTCTTGTAAGGCCAGAAAGTGCTGGACGCCTGCCAGGTAAAGGCGGATGGTGTTATATGAAAGGGACTGGCAAGTATGGCAGTAGGAGATGAAGGCCAGTACGTGCTTGACAGTCGGGTTGGTGTTCGCCGAGTGGTGCGTCAGGAATTTGTTAAAGGTGTCCCATGCTATGCGATAGGACTTGAGGGTATTGCGGGAGAGGGACTGGTTAATCAGCTGGGTAGCTAGTTGTAGGTGCCGTGTCAGTCCAGGGTCAGTTGAGAGTTGAGACCAAGGTGGGATAGGGGCTGAAGATGGATCGGCTCCGGGTTTCTGCTGAAAAAAAGAAGCATAATTAAAGCGGGACAAGGCGTCTGCGGCGAGATTACACTTGCCGGGCAGGAAAGTACAGTGTACGTTGAATTGGTGTAGTAAGGATAGTTGCACCAGCCGACGTAAGAAGGACATTATAACAAGGGACCTGGACCTGCCCTTGTTGATAATGTCGGCTGTGGCCTGGTTGTCGGTGGTGAAGGTAACCGTTTGTCCGGCCCAGCTGTGGCCCCAGAGTTGGGCGGCTGCTACGACTCGAACAAGGAGGACGTCTGGGTGAAGCCAGGGATGGCTAGTATTTCTGGCGGCCATGGTCCTGCAAACCAGTGGTGGCCAAAAATAGCCGCGAAACCTGTGGAGGCTGCGGCGTCGGTCACTATTTGTGGGGAAAGGGGCGACACTGACGGTATAAACATTGATATACCATTCCAGTTGGTAAGAAATTCTTCCCACATTGAGAGGTCTGCTAAGGCTGCAGCATCCAATTTGAGGATCTGATCGGGGTCCTGTGCTTGGGAAAGGAAGACCAGGAGACGTGACACGAAGGACCGGCCCTGAGGGATGATCCTTACCGCAAAGTTGAGCATCCCGAGGAGGGACTGCAGCTGCTTCCTGGTGCAGCCCTGCGTTTGAGTGAAAGTATGGAGGACTGCCCTGATCCGGGTCAGTTTGTCGAGGGGGAGGATGGCTTGCATGGAGGTATCCAGGTTAACTCCCAGGAAGGTGATGGAGTGTGCTGGGCCATCCACTTTGTGTTCTGCTATGGGGACATTGAGATTCTTGAAGATGATTCTCAACTTTTGGAGGTCCCCTGGAGACGTGTCGGGTGGTTCGATCAGCAAAAAGTCGTCCAAGTAGTGGATGACTTCTTGGCACTGGGCTTGGTTCACAAGTATCCACCTGAGAGTCTGTGCGAAGGTGTCGAAGAGCCAGGGACTAGACTTGGAGCCAAATGTCAGCTTGGTGGCGAAGTAGAATGAGTCTCTCCACTTCATGCCGTGCCAACACCAGAGGGATGGGTGGATAGGCAGAAGTTTGAAGGCGTCTGAGATGTCGGCCTTGGAGAGCCAGGTGCCCGTGCCGGTTTTGATTATGGCTTGGATTGCCATGTCTACGGACGCGTATTTTAGGGAGAACTCCTCCGATGGGATTAAGGAGTTCAAGCTGGGTGTGGGGGAAAAATGAGGCGCAGACAGGTCGTAAACCAAACGTGTTTTATTAGAGAACTTGCTCTTAACAAGCCCGATAGGGCTGACTCTCCAGGTGCTGAAAGGGGGCTTGGTGAAGGGGCCTATGATGAAGCCTCGCTCTAGCTCTGTCTGTAAGAGCTGGTCTATGGCCTGCTCGTCTGTGGCGGCTGAGCGCAGGTTTCTACACTCGTGCGATGTGTGGGGCAGTGAAATGAGGCCTGTGTGGAACCCTTCTGTGAAGCCTTGGACGAGGAAGGTGGTGAGAGAGGGGGTGGGATGGGAGGTGAGGTAGAGTTCCAGCCAGGGGATGTTTATGCGGGCTAGTCAGGTCTTCTTCTGTTGCTTGACTAGGCAAAGGGTTCTGGGGTGCGCTCTGTGGCACGTAAGGCAGACGTGGAGCAGACGGCATTGGCTGAAGTTGCAGGAGCCGTGGTTGAAATTATTACAGATGGCCGCGCCGCCTAGCGTCTGTACTGGCCGCCCAAACTTGTCGGCCTGGGTCGTCTGCTGGGTGGACGGTAGGCCCGAAGCTTCCCTTGAGGTGGAGGGGAGTTCGAACGGGCGAGTGTCGGCAGTGGTGGCAGTGTTGGCGCACCACGTGGCGGTGTGGGTGGATGATTGGCAAACTGCACATAAGGGTGAGCGCAGGCCGGCGAAATGACGGCAGAACAACTCGGTGTCCATGAGACTCCAATCAGTCGCGGTCTGGAATTGTAGCAGCCTGGCCGCTGCTTTAGCTGAGAAGGAGCGGTGGTAATCATAAAAAGAAAAACCTCCATATTTGTAACCCAGATCCACTAAGGTGTGGAGATAGAGGTCCAGCTCTTCCCTCCTACCGGGTGAGGCGGAGCATAGGACATCCCTGAGCATGCCGAAGGCCAAGGCGAATTCCGGGACCGACAGCTTACGGTTGAGCCTTGGGTCTTTAGCCTTGAGGACCACTGAGACGTCTCCCCAGGCATAGGCTTTGTTCTCAGCTAGGTCATGGACCGGGATGAGGAGGGAGGCTAGGTTGACGTCTTTGCCGTCCAGGATGTCCTTCCTGATGTTGGCGGGGACCAAGTGTGCTGGGAGGACTACTGAGCACTTGCCTGCGGGTGTTAGCGGGGAAAATAATTGCGGTTGAACTGTTGACGGGTCCGGGGTGAGCGTGGATGGATCGTGAGTGGCCGTAGACGGGCGAGCCTCGAGAAGAGTTATTCTCGCCTGTACATTTGTGATTGTGGTGGAGAGGGTTGCAACCATGGTGTGGAGTTGGGTCATGGTGGCGGCTATGGCGTGTAATGAGGCTTGCTGGGTGCTGGGTCCGGGTGAGGCTGGCGGGACATCATTTGACGCTGGAGGTGGGAACAGGAGTTTGAAAAGTTCTGCCTTCCTGGCTGTGGCCGGAAAGGGCACATTCTTGCGTCTCAACTCTGCTGTTAGTTTGGGGATGGTCCATCCCCTGAAGGAGCGTATGCTGCCGCTCTCTGAAGCAGGGGGTGGTGAGGAAGGGGCAAAAAGGTCCTCGCTGCCGTCCTGAGACATGACTCAGGGTAAATCGTGCCCTGGGTAGGGAGTCTTGTCAAGGAGGTCTGGGTGGGATGAGCAGGAACCTGCAGGGGTGAGAAAAATGGGTTGCTTCTGTATCCTGGGGGGGATGGGGGTTCCTTTTTTTTTTTTTTTTTTTTACCTGAAGAAATGACTGAATCTGGCGTGCGGGAGAAGCTGGTGAGCTTGACTGACCTGTGGAGAAATGACAATGTATATAAGGACGGGGGCTAGCCAAGCTTGAACGTTGTAAGCGACCGACGAACGGGATGGGGCAGTAAAAGCTTGTTGGCCGAAATGTCCCATGACAGAGGCCTGCAGCGGTGCGTTGCGGGTGAGGCTGACAACGCGGGGACTCTGGAGCATGTGCTGAAATGAGGGTGACACTGTTTGGGGAACGTTCGAGGCAAGCCTGCCAGTGGGAACGTGCTGGGGATCTGGACTTGTGTTGACTAAATGAGTGACAGAAATTCCCATGACAGAGACACGAACCTCTGGAGCATGTGGTGAAATGGGGCTAAAAAGAGCGGGGTGTTTGGGTCTGGAATGTGTGTGGAGACATGTGTGGGCTAGCTGGGGTGTGTTAGTGGTAGGGCAAGTGGCTGAAATGAGCCGTGACAGAGACATGAACCGGTGCACTGTGACTGACCACCGGGCTCTGGAGCATGTACTGGAACGGGGCTACAGTAGATTTGGCTGCGTGGAATGGGGTGAAGCTGCAGGTGAGAAGGCGCCTGTGTGCGCCCGTGACGTACTGCAGCTGGGTGAGTGGGGAGGGAACGTCCCACGAGAAAAGAGTGAGAGTGCGTATGTCACAACTTTGGTGACTGCTGGGCTGTGGAGCGCGAGCTGGAAGTGCGGATGGAGCGCCGCGCAACAAAAACAAGGTGTGCGCCTCATATTGCCGTGCTGCGAAGGGGTGTGCAGTGCTGAATACTGTGGCAGGGGAGGTAGGGCTGGATTTGCGTGGGCTGCCTACGCAGTACAGTGGTACTCCGCAAGGTCCGTGGCGCTGCCCGAGGGGTGAGGATCACATGGGTTCCCGCGAAATGGAGATGGAGGAGTGCATCGGTATGCATGTAGGGTTGAGGGTAGGCAACACAGGTGCGCCTGTGGTGAAATGGGAGGAGCTACCAGTAGGTTGCTATGCGGAAGTGCAAGTTAGAAACAGAACAACAACAACGACAACAACAAACAAATTGACAATTTAAAGTGCCTATGAACCAAAAATGTGCAGTGGCAGGTTACACAAGACGCAGGATTGACCCATCTATGACATTGATGTACATGTGTATAGTGACCTACTATATTGTGGCAATGAGGTGACTCTTGGACGAAGGGTGGGGGTGGTGGCGCTGTCACCAATGTGTTGTATAACTAGCCCGATATATAACCGCCCGGTTAGTATATAGGTTCTATTAGGGCAACACTCCCTGTGTTAGATGTCTGCCTGATGGTTATGATGGTGAGTAATTACTCTAGATCACAGGCAAAGGATGTGTATCAGTGTTGTTACATAACATACGTGTACATATAAAATGTACTATGGGTGGGTCAAATATACATAGGCTGCTTACCACATTAAGGAAATAATAATACCAAAAAGGACCTTACAGGGCCTAGTCTATATATACAAAAGGACCCGTAATCAAATAAAAAGAGGCAGTAAATACTGGTGGTATCAAAAAGACATATAGCATAAATTGCAAAAGTCCATGCAGCAAGTATAATCAAATTTGTAGTAAAGAGTTCAGGGTGCACCTATGTGGGTAGGTGATTTTAACAATGCATCAAGTGTTAACTCGCAGTGGGTCCGGTGCTCCCCCTTGTGGCTCCCCACTCACCAGAAGCAATCACCCCTGCAGGGGTAGAGTGCGTATCAAACGGTCAGTTGTTCCTTGGTGCTGTTGTTTCCTTATCCACGGTTCCTGGTGGGTATTCTTGATGCAGGTGTTAGAGTATGGTTGTCTGTCAGATTTCCTCCAAATCAGAAAAAACAGGTTCCCATAGCGTAATATGTTTTTTAAAAAATTGTTTTATTGACACTGCCAAAAAGGCGTGTACAAAACATATGAAAAACGATAACACAAAATTAATATATATACAGAGGATCCAAAAAAGTATACCGGAAATGTATATAGGTAGCCGGCTGCAAGACAGCAAATGGAATGTGAGCACGGCTAAGCAGTATACAGATTTGGGATAAAAGAGGCCAAAAATTCATAAAAAATAAAAATGGGTAAATAAAATCTGTTGCCTAACGTTTAAATGGGTAAAGGCATATCAGATACACTGCACTATGGGAGTCCGTGAGCTGTTCTCCCCAGCATGGGAGCGGCGTGCGTAACAAGCGCAATCAGCTGGTTGCCCGGAAGTGCGTGTAGGAGTACGTGTATCCGCTTTACGTACGTTTCGTATTTGGTAACGTCTTCTGAAGCGGTGACTCTTGTCAGATTTCAGGTGCTAAGTACTGGATAAGCGACTAGAGGTGACAGTGGAGAGTGTGGGTGAAGTGCCGTGTGAAGCAACAGGCGTGGGTGTGGAGCGGGAGTAGTTGGCACAAGGAGTGGGTGAACGGGACGAGGTGGGAGAAGTTGAAATGACTGGCTGCCGTGAAAGTGCAGTGACTGTTGTTGGTGCGGTGGGGGCTGAAATGGCTGGCGAGACAGGGGTGCGGTGCGGAAGGGAGTCGGGTGCTGGGACAGTAGAGCCTACCTTGCAGCGGACGGGCGGATGAGAACCGAGGGACGTCTCGGTGTCTGCGGAGGAGGCTGGATGCTTTGAAAAGCGCGGATGGTGCGGTCGCGACGGGTGACGCAATCGCAAGTGCGCCGGAAGCCTGTGTAGGAAGCAGGAAACCGACGGGGCCCGGAAGCAGGCGAGGGGTTTATATAGCCTGCCGGGCTCCTCCCATAAACACAGGCCGCTGCTCGGCCTTCTAACATGTATATAATGTGTGTGTGTATATATGTATATAATGTGTGTGTGTATATCTGTATATAATGTGTGTGTGTGTGTATATGTATATACTGTGTGTGTGTATATATGTATATAATGTGTGTGTGTGTATATATGTATATACTGTGTGTGTGTATATATGTACTGTGTGTGTGTATATATGTATATACTGTGTGTGTGTATATATGTATATACTGTGTGTGTGTATATATGTATATACTGTGTGTGTGTATATATGTATATACTGTGTGTGTGTGTATATGTATATACTGTGTGTATATATGTATATACTGTGTGTATATATATGTATATACTGTGTATATGTATATACTGTGTGTGTGTATATATGTATATACTGTGTATATGTATATACTGTGTGTGTGTATATATGTATATACTGTGTGTGTGTGTATATATGTATATACTGTGTGTGTGTGTGTATATATGTATATACTGTGTGTGTGTGTGTGTATATATGTATATACTGTGTGTGTGTATATATGTATATACTGTGTGTGTGTATATATATGTATATACTGTGTGTGTGTGTGTATATATGTATATACTGTGTGTGTGTGTATATGTATATACTATGGGCCAGATTCAGGTAGTCCAGAGCATCTTTGCTCCAGAGTAACGCTTCTCATTTGCGTTGCGCTGCAGAAATTTTAGGAGCAAGTGCTGTCATTCACGAAGCACTTGCTCCTAAAGTTGCGGCAGCGCATCGCAAATGAGCCGGCGGAATTCAAATTGGGCGGGTACGGGGCGTGTAGTATGCTAACTAAGCGCGATCCCGCCGCCAACGTACTGCGCATGCGTCGAGTGTCAAAACATCCCCGTGCGCATGCTCCAAAATCTGTGAATGAACGTCAATGACGTCACATTCCCATTCATGACCGTTTTACGCAAGCGACGTTTTTTTTTTTTTTTCCGACGCGATGACGACGCCTATACCTAACATAGGATATTCCAACCCCATGTAGGTATAACTATGCGCCGCGTATCCCGTCGCGCCGGAATGCGATCGTGAATTGCCGATTTCCGCTCATTAACATATTTTTTGAGCGGAAATCGGCGGGAACGCCCCCGGCGCCATTTTTAAGTTGAAGTAACGATGCGATGGCGAAACTCAGTTACGCTGCTCGCATCGGAGCTTCAACCCGGCGTTTCTTGTTTTCTGGTTACAGAAAACAGAAACGCCGGCTCAAAGTCACAGTTAGGCTGGCGGATCACTGGATCCGCCAGCCTAACTGTTCCTGAATCTGGCCCTGTGTGTGTATATGCGTATGTATGTATGTGTGTGTGTATGCATATGTATGTGTGTGTGTGTGTATATGTATGTACTGTATGTGTGTGTATATGCATGTACTGTATGTATGTACTGTATGTATGCGAGTGTGCATGTATGTGCATGTGTTTATCAGTGGCAGTGCGTCCATAAGGGCGCATGTGTGCCAATCCCTCTCCCCAGTCACTCCCTCTATGCCACCGCTGCCACCCCCATATTTAGGTGACCGGCGCCTGAATCACAGGGGTGGTGTTGAAGCACCTGATTAGAGCCATAGTCTCTAATAGGCTTCAAAATAGGTGAACCGCGAGCGCCATGCTGGGCGCTCACAGTCCACCCAGGTGTGTTAGAAAGGCAAATTAATATTCACTTTGCTAACACTGAACCACCTCTCCACCAATCAGGTGTGCGGGTCTGTTACCCATCACCTGATTGGCTGAAACAATAGGAGCGGCTATTGGACACTTATCAGGAGGAGAGGACGGGAGATGAGGATGGCAGGAGATGCATGGAGGACCCTGGCAGTCACCCGCAGCCCCACGAGACAGGGTAAGAGTCGGACGGGGCGAGGGGGGATTCACAGTGGTGGCATTCGATGGCACAGTTGCAGCATTTGATGGCACACTGGCAGCATTTAATGGGCACACCAGTATTTTCTGGGCACACTGGTGGCATTTGATGGGCACAGTGGCAGAGTTTGATGGGCACCATGGCGGCATTTGATGGTGCAGTGTTTAAATGGGCACAGTAGCAGCGTTTTGGCACAGTAGCAGCATTTGATGGAAACAGTGGCAGCGTTAGGGCACAGTGGCAGAGTTTGGGCACAGTGGCAGCATTTGCTGGGCACAGTGGTGGCGTTTGATGGGCACAGTGGTGGCGTTTGATGGGCACAGTGGCAGCATTTGATGGGCACAGTGAGAGCTTTTGATTTGCACTGCAAATTATGTTTTTTTAAGCATTTTTTAAGCATTAAGCATTTTTCCATTTGCTTGCGCCCCCCTAAAAATTTTGAGTCCCTTATTTGTGTACAATCAGAACCTATTTGTTTATTTATTTTTTTTGCTTGTTCATAGAATCTTAAAAAAATGCTATGCCTCCGAAAAGCGATCCATGCTTGGATCGTTTTTCAGAGACATTTGACAGCCGGTGAAGAGTCAACATGTTGCTTCCTGACTGCCTGTTTTAACCCCTTAAATACATCATCACTATGCTGCAACTGTATGCAATGCACACAGTTGCAAGGGGGTTGCAGTGTAGCCACATTCACCTAGGGGTATACTTCAAGGGTGCCCTGACTGGGAAAAGATTCCGAAACACCGACATAGAAGAATCGATCTCTCCATTTTCCTCCTGCAGCCGCTGAATGCCTGCGGGAGGGAGAGGAGAAAAAAGCAAGGGGAACTGGAGAAATCGGTTCATTTATATGCAGCCGCCTACTTGCGACCGTGTCCTGTAACGCCACCGGGCTCGGAGAAAAGAGCCCTATCTGGGGGTCAGGGGGGGGGCCTTTCTGGTTTCTTGCATCGCGGCCCTAAAGGTTCTAGTTACGCCACTGACCAACGGGTCAGAAGTTTATACCCTGTCTCCTGGTGCTGTGCACAAATAGAGGTCTTGTGGGTGAAAAGGATGATCCGATCAACTTGTTTTTCTGTAAGTTGTAGGCCCAGCTCATTCTCCCATCTGGTAATATAAGGAGACCTATGTTCCGGGGGTGAAGATACCAGTAGTTGGTATGTTACAGAGATTGCATGTCTCAACGAGGATTGGTTCAGGCATAGTAGTTCAAAGGGTGTCAATTGTCTCCCGAAGGCATCCGGAGAGGGCAGTGAGCTAATGTAATGGGAGAGCTGTATCTTTTGCCAGAAAGATAGCCCTGTCAGGGCTGGATTGTCCAAGATCTGCTGCCTACATTTCCATTCCCTATTGGTAAGGAAATGTCGAGCCTGTGGTCGCTCAACACAGTTATTACCTTTTGTTCCCCTTGACCCTCACTTCCAGATTGTAAACTCTAACGGGCAGGGCCTACTGATTCCACCTGCATTGAATTGTATTGTAAGTGTACGGTCTGCCTCCATGTTGTAAAGCGCTGTGCAAACTGTTGGTATAAATCCTGTATATTAAAAAATGACTAATGATCAGTGTACTATAAACAATGTACTGTCAGTCTTGCCTCTCTTTTCCTCACACATAGACAGCGTTTGAGGAAAGTAATGCCGATAACCAGTGTTTCGTCAGATTAGGCAACCCATCAGATTTTGTAACAGTGAAATTCCATCACGTCCATCTTGCTACACAATAAGGATACAGAGAGAAGGCAGCAAGCGGACATCTTGTTACACCCACCGGAGTCATGCATTTCACACTTATTTTAAACAGTAAACTGAGCTTTTATAGTAAAATACAGGATTTCAAAATTCATCTGACGGTGTTGATGTTATTAATTTTAAAAGCAGCAGCGGGCCTGCTGATCTCACAGATTTTCTAATATGACAGAACACAGCTGCTTTGAAAAATCTGACAAAACACTGGCAGGTTTGTGTACATGTGATCAGCTGTGATTGGGCACAGCGGTCACAGAGCGTCCCTCAGGGGTGGGGTGCTGGGAGGACATCCATGGACGCCCCCTTCCATAACTGTAGCGTTGCTCTGTAGCTGTCTTTCGGATATAGCACAGGCAAGAAAGGGTTAATATCAAATCCATGCAACAAAGGTTCTGGCTCCCCCTATTTACCTACAGATTTAGCTCAAGGTCCTGTTTGGAGATGGTCATTTATCATAACCTCCCCTCCAAGAAAGGGCTCCATTTTCCATGCAGGCTGAGCATTAGCAGCCATGTGTGGTGCCACCTTGGGGTTTCCAACCCCTCTTTCAGCCATATAGGAACATGCTTTCTCTGCTTCGCGTTAGACCCTCCTACCTTGCTATGTGTAGTGGAGCACAAAGGCACTATTACTATGATGTGTACTCCTACCTCCATACATTTATTTGTTCTAGTTTGGACTTGATAACAACAAATGAGATGATTTTTCTGCTTCCAAGAGCGTGTTGCCCCGCCTGTGGATTGCACTTGGTACAGTCCACTCTGTCCTCCAGCCACATTGCTGGATAGGAGAACGTGTAGCAAAGCATGTAGTACCTCGTCCTTCGCGGACGCACCCATTCCCTACAGCAGATTCGTACTCGCCTATACCGCCCTATAATAGCGCCGCCTGACACTCGCCAGTTGCCCACAACTCTCACATTTACGACCAAGAGGCCATATGAGGACACCTCACGAAATTATTTATTTCATTCCTTTCGGAAGGCGTGTGTCTCCTACGCCCCTCCTTACCGTCCCCCCTCCTCCCCGCACACGATGGTTTGACCCGGCCCTCAGCTCATTGTTGCTTGGCGCCGGGTCCAAGATGGCGCAGTGAAACCGCCGAGTGTGAGGAGAAGGTGATATTACCCCGGGACCGGCGGGGGGTTGGAGAGAAGAGAGCGGCCGAAGCCTTCGCCCTGGGATTATATCGCTGTCATTCCGCTGGGCCGTCGTCTTTGGGATTAGTATGCGCTCAGGACATGGGCGAGAAGCTAGAACTAAGGCTCAAGTCGCCGGTGGGAGCCGAGCCTGCCATCTATCCTTGGCCGCTGCCTATCTACGTGAGTGCGAGGATTGGGGGCTGTGGGCTAGGCCGCAGGGAGGGAGTTGAGGGTGGGGGCTGGCTTTTTGTTTGTTGGGCGGAGGGCCTTGCCTTAGCCCTGTGTAGTAGACGATGAATAAAACTTAGCAGGCACCGTGTGGCCATTTATTTCTGTATCCCAGGCTTTCTAGTGATTAAGTGTGGTGTGTGTGTGTTTTGTCCTGTGGCTGCACTGTGTTACCATGGAAATGTTTGTTCATGTAAGGTGTCTGCCATGGCAGCACGTAGCCTGTCATTTCTGTGTGTGCCAACTTGGCATTTAGGTTATGCAATTCCCCCTCAGGCTTATGGAAGGTGACTAAGCCATGCATTGAGCCCTGGAACACCCTTCCTGCCAGGTCTTGTAATATTTAATAAGCTTATATCAATGTAGGAGTCTGTGCACCCAGCCCCCCCCCCCCCCTCCTATGTATGGGATCTGGCCACTAGGAAAGCTCAGCGTGTTCATGTGTGTTTGTCATGTGTGTAGTCAGGACGCTCCCTATTGGTATGTGTGTTTACGCTCTCACCTGGGGGCGAGTTCACCTGCTTGCCTATGTGGCCCCATTCATTTTTCTTTGGCTGTCAGATCTATCAACTTGCCATTTCCATGCCTCTGTTTTTTTTGTTTTATTTTCACACCTTTTTGAACAACAGTATTCAAATCTCATGTAACGTTTTTATGTTGGAAGCATTCTGCCTTATATACTTTGCTAGCTGCTCAATCTATTTTTATCCTTTCCCGCTCCAGGCTTTCAAAGGGTTAATACAATCTTGATTTTCTATTGGCGAGGGTGGTAGGGGGTGAAAAATCACAAACCACACAGCGTTTACCCGCTCGATAGCAACTGTTGCTCCCTCCCTTTTTTTTTTTTTTCCATTTCCATCCCACAGGCATTGTGCGTGGAAATGTTTTAAAGGGCCAGAGAGAAACTGTCATAATGAAGTAAATGCACTTAAGCGTGGTGTCTGTTGTAGTATGACAACAGGAAATTCTGACGTTTCTGCGTTATTAAACTTGGAGCGAGGATAGGTAACCTCGGACGCTCCAGATGTGGTGAAACTAAAATTCCCATCATGCTTCTGCCTCTGGGAGTGATGGCTTTGGCTGTCAAAGTCTTGCAATGCCTTATGGGAATTGTTGCTCCACGGCAGCTGGAGCATTGAGGTTGCCTAACCTTGATTTAGGTCAATGTTTATCAACTTTTTTTTTTTCAGTTAAGAGAAGTATGGGGTTGTCCCTCCCTCCTCATCATACTTGGGTGAATGCAGCATCGGTCTGATGCTGCCTTCGTCCCCTGGCACACTGAGAACCGAGTGATCAGACACTACCGATGGCTCAGTTCTGACAGCTCCCTGAGCAGAGAGCTGCTGTCAGTCAGCATCTCTACTCCCTGCTCCTCCACGCTCACTGGAGGGGCAGGGAGCTGCGGTCTTAGGCTCTCAGCAGCTTGCTGAGATGGCTGACAGTCCAGGCATCTGGAGGATCCCGGCCTCCATTGTCGGGATGACGCGTGCCTGGACAGATTCCTGTGACTCTATTAGCAGAGAGTGGATTTCAGTCTGCTCTCTGCTGAAAATGGCTCTCAGGAGTGTAAGACGAATTGCACTTCTGTGATCCATCATAGCAGAAGACCAGCCAAACAAGCTTAGGCTGGATTCTTTCCTTTAACCACTTCCATACCGCAGGCAGTCATAGAACATCCTTGGCTTTCAGTGGGGGATATCTGAATTTTACAGGCTTCATTCTGAAATCATTATTTTCTGCTGGCGATTCTGTGCATGCCAAGAACAATCATAACGGCAGTTCCGCCGCTTGATCATTCTTGCAGGCGCCGGGAGGTGCCATCGGGGGCCCAGAGAAAGAATCGGCGGCTGCCGCCAGATCACGATAAAAAAGATTTCCGGTGACCAGATGGTCACCAATCATCTATTTGACCGTCTGTAGCCCGGGCGCAACGTTATGAGATCCATGAGATTTTTTTTCGATCTCATGCTTTCCAGCCTGGAGGAGAGACGTGTTTACATACAAATGTGCAAAGTTGTGCTGGAAAAGCGTTCCGACTCTACGCCAAGATGTGAATGCAGCCTCCATGCCTCTGGGAATAATTTCTGTGGCTCAGTCTTGCAGTATCTCACGGGAGGGAGGTGTAGTGCCGATGTTACCCACCCCTGGTCTAAACTTTTTATGCTTTAAAGCACAGGTATTAAACACAAGACCCTCCAGGCCATTTTATCTGGCCCTTGCACCACTCCTGCAGCCCTCCTCTGGTCCTCCTCCAGACCCTTACTTTCTGCTTTCAAGCAATGAATTCAGCTGCTTCCCAGCAGCTGCATAAGGAAAGGGGGTGTAAGGGAGAGTGGGGGACTCAACTTCTGATGGTGGGGTGGCTCTTCACATCTAATATATGGGATGGGGGATGCGCTGGACATCTAATCTTACAGATACAACCGGCCCTTTTGAGGGCCATCATAATGCTGATTTGGCCCACAGTGAAAATTAGTTTGACACCCCTGCTTTAAAGCATTTCATTTGTAGTTTTGGTCCACGTATAATAGGGCTTGTTTACACTTCAAAAATTGTACCCCATGTCACTTGGTGCTTCAAAGAGTGCCTCCATAACATTCTGGCAATGCTTGCTTACAGCTTCAGTAGCTCTTGAGGGGCTTTTATTCAGTGCTAGTTTTACTTTGTTTTGGAGATATTGTAGGTGTACCAGTTTGCATTGGGAAACCAACAAGGAAACCAGAAAGATATCGGTAATCCCTTCCAGTTAAAGGATCAGTAAACAAATTTATTTTTAATGCTAAATAGCTTGCTTTACCTTATAGCAGTCCTGCTTTCATGTCCTCCATGTCCGTTTTTGCTTAGAAGTTGCTGTAATCCCTTGCTGAACTCCACACTTCCTGCTTGTCTGGCTCCTTATGAAAAAACGTATGTGTTCGCTTCTGCATGCGAGCACACCGGGACAGGGGTGCTTTAAAAAAAATGGGTATTGCAGAGTATTTGCGTATTGCAGAGTATTTGGGTATTGCAATTTACCGTGATCCGTGATGCGCCGGGTCTTCTAGACCCGGCGAGCACGGACACTTCCGCGAGCGCGTCCCAGGGGACGCGCAATTGTGGAAGTGAAAAACTACATCCCAGGGACGTCGTCCCAAGATAACCCTGCCGCGCTGTAGCAGTATTTTTGCTATAGCGCAGTGGGAAAGAAGTTAAAGCAAGTAGAAAATGGAATAACGCACACAAGGAATTTGCCAAAGTTCAGAGGCATCACAGAGGCATCCAAAACGCATTATATGCATGTTGGAGCAGTAGGCGCTTTAAAATGTTAGTCGATGCAAGTGTAAGGCCTCTTGCACACTGCAGCTTGAAAAAGCTCAGTACAGCTTATTTTACTGAGCTAAAATACAGCCCATTAATTGTATTGTGCTTATGCACACAGGCACGTAAACAAGCGTTGTGTATTCAGTAAAGAAAAACATTTTTTGGTCAGTAATTTGCGCCTAATGCACGCAAATCTAGTAACTTATTGTGAACGTGAAAATAAGGTTGCGGTAACGCATATGTGCAAAAATACACGTAAAAACATAAAAAAAATGCTAAAAGAAATTGATTTCAAACAGGAGTGTCGTTTGCAAGAGGCCTAAACGAGCCCTAAGGCCGCGTACACACCATCAAATCTATCTGCTGGAAACGGTCTGACAGACCGTTTCAGCAGACAGATTCGATCGTGTGTACGGGCGGACAGACAGATTTGGCCAGCCGACAGATTTTAAAGCATGCTTTAAAATCTGTCGACTGGGAATCCGTCCGTCCGACATGTCTGCTGGTTAGTACGCTAACCAGCAGACATATCTGCTCGCACATGCGTCAAATGGATTTGAAGCATGCGCGGAAGTGTTTTACTTCCTGGTGCGGTGACGTGGCGGCGTCAACGTCATCGCCACGTCACCGCCATCGCCACGTCACCGCGCTGTCTGCCGGTGTACAGCGATCAAACCAAAACAGCCCAGCAGACAAATCTGTTCAAATCGGTCTGACAGACCGATTTGAACAGATGTATTTGGTCGTGTGTACGCGGCCTAACAGTATAGAACTGGCTTAACTATAAAAAGTTAAAGGAGTTGTAAAGGAAATTTTTTTTTTTTTGCTGAAATGACTGTTTACAGGGTATAGAGACCTAATAGTTAACTGATTCCTTTTAAAAATGATCAAAAATAGATAAAAATCAATCATATAATGTGCCTGCAGTTTCAGTTTCGTTTTTAATCTAGCTTCATGTTTTCTGTGAAGTACAGAGACACACAGAACAAACACAGGGTAGTGATTGGTCTTGGGGTTTTAGACACACAGTAATCGTACCTCCTTGATCAGGGACCACAGAGAGAAGCTCCCATGAGTTTTTTTCATAAGGAAACAAACAAGCAGGAAGTGTGGAGATCAGAGAAGGATTACAGCAACTTCAAAACAAAAATGAACAATGAGGACATGAAACCAGGATTGAAGTAAGGTAAAGTAAGCTATTTAGCTAAAAAAAATTTTTTTTCCTTTAGTGACCCTTTAAGCTTGCAGCTACATATGCTGGATTATTAAATTCTGCTTTCCTTGCCTAGGTGAGAAAGGGAGCAGGTACCTGTCAAGGAAAAAAACAGTAATTCTAAATGTAGAACTTCCACAACATTAAAGCGGTAGTAAACCACACGGGATAATGGTGTGTTGTATAGAGCAGTGTTTCTCAACTCCAGTCCTCAAGATGCCCCAACAGGATTTTCCTGGGATGAAACGGCTGTGGTAATTACTAATGGCCCATACACACGATCCGAATATCGGACGAAAACGATCGTACGATGATGGATCGTACGATTTTCGGATCGTGTGTACACTACTTTCGACAGCCGATCATGACCGTTCATCCGATTAAATTCGATCGGACAAGCGCGAAAAATTTTCTCGTCCGATCGTCCGATTTTCGTTTAGTCAGTACAGCCGTCGTCCGACAATACAATACAAATACATTACAACATGTGACATCACTTCCGATCGTTTTTTTCTATCGTACGATAATTTTCGTGAGTTGAAAACCTATTTTATTTTACTCGCGATTATTAAGCGAAAAAAGTCGTACGATCCGTCGGCCGATATTCGGATCGTGTGTATGGGCCAATAAGGCAGTCAAACTGATCAAATCACCTGTGCAAAATAATGGACAGCCTGAAATACATGACCTGTTGATCAAAAGGAGGGGCGACAGTGCAGTGTTGAGGAGGTAAAGGGGGGTGGGGCACAAAAAGCAAAAAGTCCAACCCAGGAACAACCCCCGCCCCAAAAATAGACCGGAGGTGGGCCGCTATCAAGTGTGTAGGGAGAATGGTCCCGTGGTCTGCAACGGGGGGGCAATGACCTCCATCTAGCCGCCCCCCACCCCTCCGCACACCAGGGATTCCAAAAAGCAATGACGCATGCCCAGATGGGACTGCCAGCACCCCTAGGAAATTTGGGGTCTGTGCCACGGGTCCTAGTGCTACGTGAGTTAACAGCCCTCAGCAGTCCGGCAGAAGTTTTAGTTACCAACCAACAAAAGGAAAAAACTGCTAACTTACAGAGCATACCGGAAAAGCAATGGATACTAGGGGAGAAAGATGGGGGGGGGGGGGGGGGTAGGGGTATAAGAGCCAGGTTACCTGTGAATTGAAAGTTAGTCTCTACGGTCTACCAGCAGGTTGTGTCGTCGCCCCCCAGGCTCCAACCAACCTGAGAGCCTTAAAGGAACACTAAAGGTTTGTTTTTTATTAGATCAATTGATTGCTGTAATTTACACCCAGTACGGGGGGGGGGATCCTTCCCAGGTTACTGAGGGTTTTCAACGCCTCGTTTGACCTGGGGAAGCTCCCTCCATCTATGACGAGGGCAAATATCATCCCTTTTGTTGAAACCGGGCAAAGACCCCCTCGACCCAGGCTCATACAGGCCCATTTCCCTACTCCAAAGCGATGTTAAAATCCTTGCGAAAGCGCTAGCCATCAGAGTGAACAAGGTCATTCTATCCTTAATACACCCCGACCAGGCAGGGTTTATGCCTCGTAGCTACACCGCGACAAACCTTAGACGCCTATACCTTAACATGCAAACTCCCTCGGATTTCGCCGGCCATAGGGCACTGTTGTCATTTGATGCCAACAAGGCTTTCGACAATGTCGGCTGGCGGTATCTGTGGGCTGTGTTGGTCAAGTTTGGCTTCGGCCCCAGGTTCCTCAGATGGGTGAGACTGCTGTATGATGCACCACAGGCGGCCATACGTTTATCAGACAGGATGTCTCAGGCCTTTGCTCTGGGCAGGGGGACCAGGCAGGGATGTCCCCTCTGCTCTTCGCTCTGGCAATTGAGCCACTGGCGGCCCTGGTGCGGGATACTCCCGCGGTCAAGGGCTTCAGTTATGGTGACATGCATTAAAAATTCATGCTTTACACTGACATGCTCCTGTTTTTGGAGGATGCGGAAGACTCCCTGAGCCGAGTGATGTCCCTGGTGGCGGAGTTCGGCCATTTCTCTGGCCTCACCATTAATTGGACTAAGTCAGCCCTGCTGTATCTGGACGGGCCTCCCCGTCAGATGGGAGTCCCACATGTCCTGTCCCCATAGTAACTTCCTTCAAATACCTGGGGGTACATGTCTCCCCTAAGGTGACCGATTATTGTAGCTTGAACGTCTTTCCCTTACTGACCAGGTTCAGAGACAAGATCCACATATGGAATAGGTTAAAAATGTCCCTAGCAGGCAAAACCAATCTCCTCAAGATGATTCTGATGCCGCAGTTACTCTACCTACTTCACAACTCCCCGGTAGTTATTACCCTCAAGACTTTTAGAGTGGTCAACTCGCTTTTTAGGCAACTGCTCTGGCACATTAAAGCTCCCAGGATAAAACTGGAACAATTGCAGCGCCTCAAGGAGGGTGGGGGGCTGGCTCTTCCTAACCCGTGGATATACTACCTGGCTGCACAGCTACAGCACCTGATCGGTGCCATTTCCCCGGCCAGCTCCTCGGCCAGGCTATTACTGCTTGGCTCGGGGGCTGTGTCGATACCGGAGGGTCTTGAGGCCCAGCGGTTTCGGAAACCTAACAAGAAGATGCCTACTTTTGCGCTCATCCAGAAGGTTTGGAATAAGGCGAGGCAGCTCCAGGGGGTCACGGGGTTCACTGAATTTAGCCCAATCTGGGAGAACAATACATACACTGAACTGGCCAAGCTAGATCAGGGTCCTAGATGGCGCCTTCAGTGCATAACGCTCCTCAAACAGGTATTCCGAGGTGGTACAGTACTCCCGTTTGACACCCTTCGGTCCAGATTTGCACTCCCTCAATCTATGTTCTTTTACTATTTACAACTGAAACATGCAATTAGGGCCCAGGGAGATGCGGTGGAGTGGGCTCAGTCCCCCACTCCAGTATTCCGCGTCTTAAGGGCCGCATCTGAGACTAGAGGTATTATTTCACAGTGTTACAACATGTTGCTAGACTAATTTTTAGATGCACATCCCATGAAAGTGGCGGACCAGTGGGAGGCAGATGTAAGTCCGATGACAGAGGACATGTGGGAGGAAGCGCTGATGGCAGTCAACATCTGTTCGCTCAATGTAGCACAGAAAGTATCTCAGCTGTACATTTTGCTGAGGGTCCACCACACCCCAGTAAAACTCTTTAAAATGGGCGGGGTTGCGGACCCGATGTGCAATAGGTGCAAGGTAATGTCTGGCGATCTGATTCACTTGCTCTGGCGCTGCCCCAAGCTCCACAGGTTCTGGAAGGGAGTTGTGGACACACTTAACTCTGTGTTCCAGGTAGCCCTGCCCCTGGAGCCGATATACTGCCTGCTTGGAGTGTTGGAGGGAGTGGTAACAGAGGAATTGACTCGAATGGCATTAAACAGGGCACTGTTCCAGGCCAGGAGGGCCATTCTCCTGAATTAGAAACTGGAGGACCCCCCACGCTTAAATCTTGGGTGATGCATGTGGGCAGGATGCTTGTCATGGAGAAGTACATATATCAGCACAGGGGAAATGCGGGCAAATTTGACAGGCTTTGGGATGCATTGCTGGCCACACCTGGCTTGAGCCCTTTGGAACTTGTTCAGGGGAGGTTGCTGGGTGGTAATCAGACTTGCCAGTTAAGGGGCGGTGGGATTAGAGGGCATGTTAATGGATATTACTAGGATGTGCTAGATGCTGGATGGAGAGATATATGTGAAGTGTACTATATATGCTGTGGCTGTTATGTCATATTGGTTTTCTTTTCCTGTATGTTATGTGAGCAATTAAAACTTTTCTGATTTAAAAATTTTTTATTGCTGTAAGCTAGAGCATTTAAATATCACTTGCCTCGTTTTTCCTTTTAACCTCAAATACAGTAATCCAGGTTTGAAAATGCCATTTCCTGTCTCTTCTTGCTTTCCACCAGCACCTGAGCAGTTTTGCATGGTGGAAAGCAGAATGTGCTCACCCCCTCCCTATGACTACAGCCCTGCGTGAAGATGCTCTCTTATCCCTCACAGGCATGCAGGCTAAGCCTAATGGGAACTGTAGTTCCCATTAGTCCGTAATGTAGCAGGAATGAATGCGCACCGCAAACCAGGAGGTCAGTGAGAATAACGATTCAGGAGTGACGGAGGTGAATAAAACAGCTCGATTTCAACAGGTATCAAACTAGTTATAATGCAAAACATTACTTTTTACTTTATCAGCTACTGTGAGACTTTAATTTAAGAGGAAAATATTTTTGTCTTTACAACCCCTTTAAGTGTGGGATCCGCTAGTTCTAATTAAGCAATATCTAAACTTGAGGGTACATGGGCAGGGTTTGAAACCTATAAAGTCCATGGCGCCCAGATATTATGAAAGAGGTCCCCAGATCCTTTACAGGTAGCCACCCAGTCCTCGGCTTCCCGAACCGCACTCACTCCGTTGATCCACTCCCCTCTCTGGCCAGTATCTTGAATTTCGTCTCAAGTTTGCCTTTTGAAGTGCAGTGTGTGCCCTCACGAAGTCCGCCCTGCGTTCCTTCTTGAGAGATCAGTGCCCCCCCTAACCGTGGCCTTATGGGCTTCCCAGACCAACCCCTCGTCTAGCTCGCCGACAGGATTTTCTCTAAAGTAGTGGGTTAGTGTGTCAGCAACCTCTTTCACCTCAACCATGTCATCTAGTAAGTTGTCGTTAAGTCGCCACGTCCATGCCTTCTGCAGGCCCGGAGGCAGGGCAAGTGCCACTGTCACTGGGGCTTGGTCCAAAATGGAGATGGTACCAATTGACACATTCATGTTAAGTCTGTGGATGAGGTTCAGTGTCTACATGCCTAACTATTAGGTTGCTCTGGTAAGCGGCTTTCCGTTTGGTGGTGGTGTTTCCCACAGAAGGCCTTGTTTTCACGGTGGTGTCGCTACAATTAACATTTTTGGACTGGATGTGTTCTACTCTATCAGCAATTTATATCTACCCCTATATTTCATCTAATTGGGGGAGCAAGACTTTGTACTGGCTAAATCAACTGGTTTCTCATTTGGCGCAGTTAATATTTTTTATTATATTTTTTTATTTTCTTACATTGCCGTTGCCCCCCAAAATCAAGAAGTCTTCTCCAAAGTCCGCCAGGCGGTCCAAGGTGTCATCAATAAATGTAAGCTGGTCAGTGTTAGGAGCATAAATGGACGCCAACGTGTATCTCGGACTAGCAATACTACCCTTCAAGAAAACTTATCTACACAGAGGGTCTACCCTATGGTCGGAAGGTTGAAAGGGGCACAACTTATGAATAGTGATGGATGGCTGTCTCCCTAGACTTGGACGCTGGGGAGGTACAAATGAACCATTGGTTAAAAAGATGAGTGGGCAGTGTAGGAAAGAAGTTTGCCGTTTCAGCTCCCCCCCACAACTTGTTACACTTCCGAGGAGAGCAGAGACCCCTGACATTATAAGTGCTCACCTGCAATGTAGCCATGGGATGGTATGAAGATAGTCAAGGCAGATGAACCGGTGGTGCGCTCGGTGCAGACTACGAGATGGCAAGATGAAAACAGGGAAGAGAGGGGGGAAAGACAAAACAAGCATGAGACAAACAGAAAAATTATACCCCGTAGAACATGGTGGCTGAAACCATCAGAGCTTGTGAAACAACTAGGGGCCAAGTCCAGGGCCCCGTCCCCCTAAAGGGAAGGGGCTCCAGAGAATGGCTCGAGATCCCAATGGGGATCAATACCCAGAAAATGGTCTACGGGGGGGGGGGGGGGTACGTGAACCAACATAGGGAGAAGATGAGATGGTCTCCGTCCACAGCATCGAAATTGGTGCAGTGGGAGAGGGAGAGAAGCTGGGAGGGGTAAGAGGGCAAAGGGTCATCCTGGCCTTAAAAAGGCATTCAAGCTATCATTTGAAGGCAGTCCCAATTGTAGCACTCAAATACATAGATCACAAGAGCAGCTCGCCGCCAGGGAAGAGGAAGACCATCAGTCTCTTGAGGTGGCCAGGCCCACTGACGAATCGGAGGGGTACCTTCTGCGGTTCTGGTGTTTGGCAGGTTGCTGTGGCACGGGCAGTCTAGTGGCTCCAAAGTCCAAGGAGCCCTCCAGTCAGGAAAGTCCACCGGCTCCAAGTCCAAAGAGGTCAATAGATGCCAGAGGTCATACTTGGTGCGAAGAGACACAGAACTGCCGTTCTTGCTGACTTGGAGGCAAGAGGGGAAACCCCACCTGTATGACAGCCCTGCGTCCTGAATGGCCACCAGAATGAGCGTCTTCTGGGCCTTTGCGGTCAGCGCCATCTTGGAGGCCTCACAGCCTCTCCCGTTCTGGGAGGATACCTTGTTCCTTGAGGACATGACAAGCGGCGGATGGGGTAGGATTCTCCCTCGCCGCGCAGATTAATTGCGGCAGTGAGACGGAGCTGAGTAGACACACGTCTTCACTCCACTCCTCCATAGCCTGGACACGCCCCCACAAACTATTTTTTAATCAATGATGGGAGAATCCTGTGAGAAATGTAATCAAAAAAGAAATGCACATGTGCAAGAAAAGAAAATTCCCGGAAAGAAAAGATTCCCAGCCACAAATCCTTTTCCGTAGCATCATGAGGTGTAATTGAAGGCTCAGTTGGTCAAAATCAATGGTGGCACCACGCACACATTTTCAGATATTATTTATTTTTTTTTGTTTCAAAAGACAATTCTTCTGAAATTCGACTATGTATGGCCAGCAATAGCGAGTCTAAATCCAAATCCCTCTTTTGCAGTATTCAAATCTCCAAAATTCTGAATCTGCGCAATTGGCAAATGAGTCACAACCTCACTTCCAGGATTTTACATCAGAGACCTGATCAGAGCTGAATTGCGGCTTCGTTCAGGTCTCGGCTTAGCTGGCGGATGCACCTGCTTGTGGCATGGGACGGGAGGCCCAGGAAGAGCAGCTGAAAGTGTTGAGGGACACGCACACACGTCTCATCCTACTCCTTTAGGATAGCGGCTTTAAGCCACATCCGTTGTTATCGCTCTAAACGGTACAGGGGTGCAGGCATCATCTGGTACAACCCCTTCAAGCCATGAATGCAAATTGGTGCACGGTCGGCGTGAAGGGGTTAAGAAGTTAGTTTCTGTTTGTGCCATGCTATAGCAAGACTGTCTAAACTAGGGGTTTTGATGGCTAGAAAATGTGTTAATGGCTATTTGCATCCCTCCCACTGAGAGAGTTATCTAACTATTTTGTTTGATGAGTTGGGGTTCAAGCAACCCAAATAACAACCTAAACAATAGACATTAAAGAGGATGTCACAATGTAGAGTATATTTCCTATCATTTGTGCCCAGTCTTGCCACACAGAGTTAATCCAGCGCTGAGTAATCCTCTTTTATGTTCAGTGAAAACAAACAGCCTTCCAGATAAAACCCTGCCTAAATCAAAAAGTCCGGAATCTCTCTTCTTGCTTTGAGTGAGAGGTTATTTACATATCTAGCTAGGACATGTTTATCATATGTTATGTTTTGTTTATCATAACATGAGGTGATATAACATCATAACACATCCTAGTAATATACAATGAACTTTAGATCACCTCTTGTTATGATAAACATGTCCACGCTATATTTGTAAATAACCTGTTACTGAAAGCAATAACAGAGAAACGGACTTAACCTAATTTGGCAGGTTTTTATCTGAAGTCCAGATAATTTGCACTGGACTTTAAAAGAGGATTACTCAGCGCTGGATTAACTGTGTGGCAAGACTGGGCACAGATGATAGGAAATCTTATACTCTACATTGTGAAATCAAAAAATTTTTTTTATTTTTTTTGGGCTTACATCCACTTTAAAGAGGATTTCCACCCTAAAAAACAACTTTTGTTTAATCCCCTCCCCTCCCCCTTACATGCCACATTTGGCATGTAATTTTTTTGGTGGGGGATTGGGGGCTTCAGTAGGAGTGGGACTTCCTGTCCCACTTCCTGCTTCCGCCGAGGGGCTGGTTAGGCGATTAAGCCTTTAATCGCCTACACCAGCCCCTCACTGTAGGCGATCACATGGGACACATGACAGGTCCCATGCGATCGCCTCTCCAATCAGCGGTGAGCCGTGCCGCGCGCGCATGCGCAGTGGGTGCCCGGCCGTGAAGCCGAAGGCTGTCACGGCTGGGTGCCCACAGTCGAGATGGAGACGCCGGCTGGGGAGGGGGGAGAGAAGCGGAGCCCCGGTCGGCGCGTCGCTGGAAAGCAGGAGCAGGTAAGTGAGTGTTTTTTTGTAGCTGCTGACTTTTAATAAACATAAAAATGGGCTGGAACACCCCTTTAAGGATTCTCTTTCAGCAAATACAATAATATATCTCAAGGACTTGCCTAAATACACATTGGACATGAGAAGAGCACTTAAAGTACCCTCTGGAACAACTTAAAAAGAACCCACAATATAGATGGAAATTTTCACTTCATTTCAGTCTATGGGTTTAACAGGAAGGATTAAAAGCGACTTTCAGGGACCTGGAGTATCTACAGGATATACAGAAATTCGGGGGACTCTACGGCCCCCCGAAAATTATTAGACTGGCCCAAGATGTACATGAGAACATTTTGGAAGAGCATAGAGGGATCTGGACATTGGGGGGGAGGGGTGTGAGGGGGGAGGTGGTAGGGGGATGGTGGGCAGGAATTGAATAGACAAGGAGGTAAATAAATCGCACATAAATCAACACATACAAGTAACAACTATGGTAATATTTATATATGTAAATGTATATTCTTCGACTTTTCTTATTTCAACTAAAAGGGTAAATGGAACTAATGGTTCCCTATATCTCACTAGCACTGATTCATATAAGATAGAATATTTCTTTTAGGTTTTCTCTTCTCTTCCTCCCTCCTCTTTCCTGGTGCCCCACCCCTCCCCCTCCTGGTTCTACTGCCTTTGCTATAAGCCTTTGTTATATGGGATTATAGGGAGGGTAAAGAACTATGGAGAGACTAGTAAAAACCCATTTAGGGACTAAAGAGTTTTTTTGAAATGAAAGTAAGGATTATAAATACAGTTGTAATCAAGATTATTCAACCCCCACTGAAATTGATTGTTTTGGCCAGTTTGACATTGATTTTGATCATTCAGTCATCCTGCTTACAATTAAATCAAAGAGACACGTGTAGGTCAGACAAATATAACCTAACATTTATAATGAAATAACCACAAATGTCTTTTCTGTGCTCACATCATTATCAGTTTTATTCAACCCCCAAGTGACATTCAATCTTAGTACTTAGTACAACATCCTTTTACAGTTATAACCGCTTTTAAACGTAAAGCATAACTTGAGACAAGTGTCTTGCAGCGATCTACGGGTATCTTCGCCCATTCGTCATGGGCAAAAGCCTCCAGTTCAGTCACATTCTTAGGATTGTGCACTGCAACTGCTTTCTTTAAGTCCCACCAGACGTTCTCAATCAGATTTAAGTCTGGCGACTGCGATGGCCACTTCAAAATGTTCCAGCCTTTAATCTGCAACCATGCTCTAGTGGACCTGGTGGTATGCTTGGGATTATTGTCCTGTTGAAAGGTCCAACGTCTCCCAAGCCTCAGGTTTGTGATGGATTGCATCACATTGTCATCCAATATCTCCTGGTACTGAAGAGAATCCATGGTACCTTGCACACGCTGAAGCTTCCCTGTACCTGCAGAAGCAAAACAGCACCAAAGCATGATTGACCCCCCGCCATGCTTCACAGTAGGCAAGGTGCTCTTTTCTTCATAGGCCTTGTTCTTCCTCCTCCAAACATAGCGTTGATCCATGGGCCCACACAGTTCTAATTTTGTTTCATCAGTCCACAGAACACAATCCCAAAACTTCTGTGGTTTGTCCACATGACTTTTGGCATACTGCAGTCGACTTTTTCTTTGGAGAGTTCAGGCATAGAGGCCTTCATTACGCAGTGTGCGCCGTATTGTCTGAGCAGAAACTTCAGTACCTACATCTGACAAATCTTTTCTCAGTTCCTTAGCAGTCACACGGGGACTTTTCTCCACTCTACGCTTCAGGTAGCGCACAGCAGTCAAAGTCCGCATCTTCTTCTTTCTGCCACGACCAGGTAGCGTTTCAACAGTGCCTGTTGCCTTGAATTTGCGAACGATGCTTCCTATGGTGTCTGGGTATGTTTAACATCTTTGCAATCTTCTTATAGCCATTGCCCTTCCTGTGAAGAGTAATCACCTCTTCTCTTGTCTTCCTGGACCAGTCTCTTGACTTCACCATGTTTGTAACCACACCAGTAAATGTCTAGAAGGAGCCGAGTATCAGTCATTTTAAAGCTGCCTAATTGGTGCTTATTAGGCTTTATTGCTGCTCCCTGACATCCACAGGTGTTTTCAATACCTGATTGAAAACACTTCAATGAACCTCTGTTCTTCAGAGTGGTAGTCTTTAAGGGGTTGAATAATTGTGTAAATGAAGAATTCACAAAAGAAACATTTTACTACTGTATTACAAAACCAATTGATGTCATTTTAGTTGCATATGGTTCTTTAAAGCGGAGCTCCACCCAGGAAAACAAAATTTTCCCATGTTTAAAAAAAAAAAAAAAAAAAAACCTGAAAACAAAAAAATACTCACCCGAAATACCTGTTGCTATGCGGAAGTCCGTAATCTGCCTCTTCCACTCCGCGGTGCCTTTTCTTCTTGTCCTTCTCCTTGTGAATGGGGCACGCTGCTTTCTGGGAACTGTGTGTGTTCTCGGAGAGCAGCGCCCCCATTCACAAGCCAGCGTGAGACGCACGCAGGCACAGTAGGAAATGGGCAGTGAAGCCGTACGGCTTCACTGCCTGTTTCCCATAGTGTGAATGGCGGCGCAGGACCCGGAGCGATCGTGGGACCGGCATCGGGGGGCCCATCAGCGCGGGCAAGTAGGACAAGGTAAGTGTCCTTATTTAAAGTCAGCAGTTACACTGTTAGTAGCTGCTGACTTAAAAAAAAAAAAAAAATTGCGGCTGGAGCTCCGCTTTAAGAAGTCCTTGTAGGATTGCATTCTGAATACAATTACAAATGTACACTAAATTCCTTAAAACCCTTTACAGCATTGGGGGTTGAATAATTTTAAATACAACTGTATATAAAAATGTGATTGATTGGAAATGTCTCGTGTTTTTTTTTTTTTTTTTTTTAATGAAAGGGAAGATTATAAAAAGGTGGAGGGGAGAGGGAACGGGGTAACTAGGGACAGAATACTAAAGGTTGTTGTTACAATCAATACCTTTTCCCCCCCTTTCCCTCATAAGTCTTAAAAAGAAGCTGAAAATGCGGCATAAATGACCTCGTAGAGTAGCAGGTCTGGAAAAGCAGCCCCGGGTTACCCCCAGATAGGGATCTTACGAAGAGTAGGATAAACTTTGTGAAGTCATATAGTAGTGAGAAAATTAGTGGGTTGAGTGAGTCAGGTGTTCTCCTTTTTCCGTTTTTTATCTCCAACATACTAGCTTGGATTGCCCTCCACCCTTATGTTTAACCTATGGGAGGGGTACAATTTTGTTCTTTCAATGCAAGGCCTAAAATCACCCTATAAAAGATCTCAAATCCTAAATTCATTTCACAAGCAAAAAATTTAAATTTTTATTCTGTTTCAAGAAACACATTTTCATTCAGATCACATTACTAAAATAAATAAAAATTATGTTACTTGGATTTATGATACATTTTGCTATTCTAAAACAACAGGCGTTTCTATTGCTTTCCACAAGGATATACCTCACCAAATAGTACAAATTTGAAAAGGCAAAGATGGCAGATCCTTGATTATAAGGGCCATGCTATATGGAAAAATGTTCACAATTTTAAACTTTTAGATTTACCAAATCATGAACAAATTAAGTGTGGAATAAAATCTTTTGTGGAAGCCATGGAAAAAGTAGATGGAACAGTAATTATGGGCGGAGATTTTAATTTTATAATGGACTCAAAAATAGATACATCTAGCACTCGCTCCCATAGGGAAAATAGTCAACTAAAAGAATTTAAATATCTTTTGGGAAGACATCAAATGATAGACATATGGAGGGCTCAACATCAGACGGAAAAAAATGATACATATTATTCAAATATACACAGTTCTGATCATAGAATAGATTACTTTATTAATCAATCCGGTCTGATGATGACCCCCTCAACAGATATTGGCAATTTTTCCTGGTCAGACCATGCTCCGATTATACTTGGAACTCAGGATAGTGGAATATAAAAAAACAGGGAAGTGGAGATTGAATGATAATTTTAATAAAAAGCAAAGAGTGAAAACGACATAGGTCAGGTTGTGAAAGAATTCCTGGTAATTCACGAAAACGATGATGCTTCAATTCCCATGCAATGGGAAACACCTAAATGTGTTCTGTGGGGAATTTTTATCGATCACGGATCTAGGCTGAAAAAGAACACAATAATAAATACAGATGATAAATAATATTGAAAATGCATCTGGCCTATCAGCAAGTGCAATAATAGAAATCTATTTTAACATTAAAGTTTTTTTTTATTGGAAAGAATAAAATAAAAATCAGGGTACAAAATACAACCAAAATACCGATAACACAATTCAAATAACATATCAAATATATGCCCTGAAGAAAGAAAAAAATAAAAAAATAAAAAAAAAATAAGCTACTTTTATGTCTTATAAACACAAGATAGCAAAGGGAAACATCACAACCTAGGATATTGCCCATTGCTGACTGCTATTAGATAAAAAGAAGAAAAAAAAAAAAAAAAAAAAGGGAAAGACACTGTGCAATAACAGCTCATCGACAATCTCTATATACCAATGGGAGTGAATAAAAGAAATCAAAACTACAACCACAATCTCATCTCAAATCTAATTGTGAATATTGATCTGAGTATCTGAACGCCAACCAAGGTGACCATATCTGCTTAAATTTTTTCGACGATTCCCTGGCAATGGCTACAGTTTCCTCCATTTGGTGGATATTCTCTATGGAGCTAAACCATTCTGAAATGGAAGGGATATCCTTCGATTTCCAGTGCCTGGGAATTAAGACTTTCGCTGCGTTCAGCAGATGTCTTATCAATGATTTTTTATAATATTGCATAGAACAATCCACAATATGGAGTAGACAACATGCGGGAGAGAGAGAGATTGTGGTATCCGTAATGACCTTAATCACCTCGCTCACCCTATCCCAGAAGGGTCTCAAACGGGAACATTCCCACCAGATGTGAAAGATAGACCCCTGGTCTTGCTCACATCTCCAGCAAGAATCTGATGTCTGTGGGTACCATTTTTTAATTTTATCCGGGGTGGCATACCATTGTGTTAAAAGTTTATAAGACACTTCCTGGAATCTTGTGCCAGTGGAACATTTATGGGCAAAAATACAGGCACGTTTCCATTGCTTATCAGTGAAGCTTGTTTTCATCGCTTTTTCCCATTGTATTCGTATTCCGGAGGGTGTCCCCCCCCCTATCTAGTTGGAGCCATGAGTACGTAAGGGAGGTAGCTCTAGGTATCGGAGCTCCAGCCAAACAAGTTTGTTCAAAGGGAGTTATTGGTCTAAACAACTGTTTTTTGATCTGGGGAACCTGTGTGTAATTATGCAGCTGGCGGTAGGTCCAAAATGAAAGAGAGCTTTGAGGATTAAATTCTTGTTTTAATATCTCAAAATGTTTTAGTGCATTTGCCTCTACACAGTGTATCAATAGAAGGGGCATTGATTTATCGGTAGGAGCAGAAATGTGCAGGTTCATCCCAGGCAGAAAATCCGGGTTACGGGTAATGGGAGTGAGCGGACCAGGAGATGAGGAGAGTTTATGGTGTTTCGTCATCGTATGAAACACTTTAAGCGTAGTCCCCACCAGGGATGCTGCTGCACATTTTGCGGCAGTTTTACCCAAGGGATCCAAGGTAAGAATTTAAGGTGAAGTGAGGTGGAGGCTTCCTCCAATGTGACCCAATCCTTCTGCTCCTTATGGCAATTCCAATCCATAGTTCTAGCTAAGTGTATTCCAGAATGGTAGAGTTTAAAATCGGGTAAACCTATACCTCCCTCTTCCTTAGGTTTTATAAGCGTATCAAACTTTATCCTAGGTTTTTGCCCCTTCCAAATAAAAGTGCGTAAAATGGCCTGAAGTTGTTTGAAAAAGGAACCTGGGAGAAAGATGGGTAAAGTGTGGAAGTGGTATAGGATTCTGGGTAAGATTACCATCTTCAGAATAGCAGCTCTGCCAAACCAGGAGAAGGGTCTGGAGGTCCAACCTTTAAGCTCTACTTGAATTTTTTTTAACAAAGGGAGGAAATTAATATTATATATATCTCTGAATTTGGGCGCAAGTTTAATTCCTAGATATGTAATAGATGACGTTACCCACTTAAACGAGCCAGAAGAGCGTGCACTCTCTAAGAGTTCAGCTGACAATGTGAGATTGAGAGCTTCTGACTTAGAATAGTTTTCATATTGGAGATATAACTAAATATTTTAAAAGCTTCAGAAAGCTTCGGAATTGAGACCTGAGGCTGTGTTAAAAAAAAAATAGAAGATCATCCGCGTATGCCGCTATTTTATAGTCTTGTTGGTCTATCTGGAAACCTTGTATATCAGGATTTGCGTTCACTGTGCGTATAAAAGGTTCTAAAGATAAAATAAATAAAAGAGGGGAAAGAGGGCATCCCTGTCTTGTACCATTATTTATGTCTACTGCTTCTGAGAGGGTGCCATTAATTTTAAGCTGTGCCCGAGGTTTATGGTATAAAGCCGATATCCACGCCATCATATTCGATCCCAGCCCAATATGTCTGCAGATAGCAAAGATATAGTCCCAGGCAACACGATCGAAGTCCTTCTCCGCGTCAGTTGACAGGAGAAGGCCCTCGATTCCCCGGGTGTTTGCGTAATGGATCAGATTAAGAGCTTTTATAACATTATCCCGGGCTTCCCTCCCTGGCATAAAACCTGCCTGTTCTGGGCCTATAAGTTTGGGAAGAAAAGTTGTCAATCTAGATGCTAATACTTTCGCGAGTATTTTTAGGTCCAGATTCAGCAATGAGATCGGCCTATAGCTTGTGCATTCAGTAGGGTCTTTTGCGGTTTAGGGATCAATGTTACATATGCCGTCGTAAAGGAGCTCGACATTAATGAAGAGGTTCGAATATGTTCCAGGGCACGGCGGAGTAGGGGAGCTTTCAAAATGTCTATAAAAGTTTTATAATAATGGGCCGTGAACCCATCTGGACCTGGGCTTTTACCCGGTTTTTGAGTCTTAATTGCCAAAATAAGTTCTTCTTCTGAAATCGGCGATTCCAAAGAGTCGCTCTCCGCTGAAGATAAAGTAGGCATGCCACTCTCCATAATATACTCTCGCAGAACGGATTCTCTATTTCCTTGAAGCTCTACTGGTTTATGTGTCGGGGGGAGATTATAGAGCTTAGTATAAAACGTATGAAATTGTGATGCAATCTGGTCTGTTTTTTGTACAAATTGACCCTTGGAGGTCTTAATAGAAAGAATAGAATGTGCATGAGAAATTGTTTTAAGGGTCTTTGCAAGGAATTTGCCACACTTATCCCCATGTTCATAATGAAAGCCTTTCTTGAAATAGAGAATTCGTTTCGCTTTAAGATTAAGTAAAGAGTTAAGTTTTTCCCGCATCTTTGACAGTTCCACCAAATGTGCCTCCAAATGTGACTGTTTATGTTGGCTTTCCAATGAGGCGATTTTTTCTGCTAATGTCAGGGTAACTTTTTCAGCTTCTCTTTTCTTAAGAGAGCCAAGGCGCATAAGTTCGACGCGTATGACGCACTTGTGAGCCTCCCAGATCGTCAGTGGTGACATATCCTCTGTAGTGTTAAGCTGAAAATATAATTTAAGCGCCTCATGAATTTGTTGGCACATAGATGGGTCTGTCAATAAGGTGGAGTTCAACCTAAATCTAAAGCAGCAGTAGAAAAATGTGTGACAGCACAAATAATTAGACAAAGGAAATATGAAACCTGCGTTATATATCAACATGTGAAAAATAAACTGAAGAGTGTGTGTGTGAATGTATGTGTGTGTGTGTGTGTGTGTATATATGTATGTATATATGTGTGTGTGTGTGTGTGTGTGTGTGTGTGTGTGTGTGTGTGTGTGTGTGTGTATATATATGTATATATATATATATATATATACCATATAATATAGAACATAAAGGGCCAGATTCAGAGAGCGATTACGCCGGCGTAACAGGAGATGCGCGGCGTAAGTCTAAGCGTAAGTCTAATTGTGCGCTTCGATGCACGGCATCCCCAAAACGAGATACGCAAGAAATCCTACTTTTTTTTGTCCAGCGTAATTTCGTTAGACAGGCGCATCCGTCCGCGCAAAACTGCACTAGGCACACCATTGATTTGCTATTCAAATATGCTAATGAGGGAGTTACGGGGATCCACAAAAGAACGTTGGTGCAGCGCAGGCTACGCGCTGTGCGCAACAGCAAATTGCCCTGTCTAAAATTAGACCATATAAAAGCTGGTCTAAAATTACAAAATTCGTCACCACCGCTTACGACCTTCCATCCATCCACGACAAGCTTATCCGACACTCCACAATCCTGCATACACGATCCATATCCATTTCCATAAACAAGACGAGACTCAAGCTCTGCACTTGCTTCAAAGATATGACAATTTATTGGTATTTTCTCAGCTTCTTATACAGTCTCAAGCATAATGCAGTTAATCACAGGACAATGCAATCTCCACCCCCCTATTCACTCACTGAGGATAATTCTTTACTTGGTAGCTAGATATGACGGCACTGTATCATCAATAGTGTTCAATTAACCTTGAATAGTAACAGACATCTAGTTGAATAAGTTATCTAGACAGCTTTCACACAATGGCAGAGTCTTGTGAGAGTGGGTGCAATCAACACCTTCAACGGAATGTCTTTACAGTGAATAGCCAACACCTTAAGATATTTCAATAGCCTATTATACAAAGGGATGTGTCACTGTCTTGGTAACCTGGTCTCAAGTCCACATGAACCACTTTTGTAATATTCCAGTCCTGCAATATGAAGTATTAATAATGTCCCATCTCATGTAATTCGGGATTTTCCTAGCTAATATGACGGAAAATCTGGGTTATATGATGACAGGAGGCGAGTATCTTGCATTAATCTTTCTTTTAATGCCCATAGCAGAAAACATAACATTCTTTTCTTTTAAAATAATAGAGAAAAGAAAAATTTCTTTAGAACTACAATTCCCAGCAGCCCTGGGGACCCCTCCCCTAGGTCATAGTCTCTATATAAGGGCCTGTCTGGGTATCCTCCTCCTCTTTCTTTGTGCGATCCTGGACATCACGTAACCTTGTCGCCGTGGACCATACAACGTTGATCAGGGATTCCTCCTCCGACACTGGAACTAGGCCAACTGGGCCATCTTCAACTGTATGTAACAGGTCGTTTCCTACTTGACCGTAAATGTGTTCAACTGGAACAAAAACAGAATAATCGTCATTCGGGAACTCCAGAATGCTTCAGTGTTGTCCGTATAGACGTTTACTCCGCTCCTCAATAACCTGAAACGAGAAAACATATCGTGACAGGGCGGGTAGGGTGGGAAGATACTCGCCTCCTGTCATCATATAACCCAGATTTTCCGTCATATTAGCTAGGAAAATCCCGAATTATATTTCAGACAGGAGGCTTCGTATCTTGCAAGTTTAAAGCTAACATACGTTGTATAATACCTGTAAGTATATCACATTCAAGCACCGAAGTAGAGACATGGCCTTGTGGACGGAAATAATATTGCCGAAAAGTCGTTTCTGACGACCAATCCGCCGCTAATAATAGATCCGATAGAGAACCACCTGACGTGATCACCTTAGTAGCCATGGCACCTCTTGAGGAGTGAGCACCGAAAAGCGAGGTGTCAATCCCGGCCATGTTCATGGCCGTTCTCACCCACCTGGCCAATGTGGCCGATGACACTGGAAGGTGAGGCTTCACATATGAAACCAATAATTGGTTATGAGTGGTTGACCGTAGGGTTGCAGTCCGGGACTCGTAATGTTGCAGAAATCGAACCACACAAATGTGTGGGTGATTAGGAAAAAAGGGATAAAACACCGTATGAATTCCCGTTTTTATCCTACGAACTACGGAAAACCGTACACCTTCTGGCGAGAATTGACGTCGAGAGATGTCAAGCGCTTTAACATCCGAGACCCTTTTGATGGAAACCAGGCATAAAAGGGTAGCCATCTTGATAGAGAGGTTCTTCAAAGAGAGGACGTCATTGTCCTTCCAATTGGAGAAGAGCTCCAGAACCCGGGAGACATCCCACGTAGATTGGTATCTGGGACGAGGGGGACGTTTAAACTTTACCCCCGGAGGAGCTTACATACTAAAGGGTGTTTACCTATAGGTAAGGCATCCACTGGGCAGTGGTACGCCGAGATGGCCGATCTATAGACATTCAGTGAACTGTAGGATTTTCCAGCTTCATAAGAGTCGGCTAGATAATTCACTACCGCTGATACAGGTGCACGAACGGCATCAATTTGCCGTTGATCACACCAACGAACCCACAAGGTCTCTAGCTGATTGTGAAATAGCGCTATCGCTGTCCTCGACCCCGAAACCAACCACGCTAGGAGAGGAAGGTTTCCGTTCAGTATCAGTGGGTGGTAACCCTTGGTTGCGTTTGACAAAAGATGAAGGGAGGAGGGGAGTAATTGGGGGTAGTCGGTCGACATCCCCAGGAGAAGAGGAAACCATGGTTGTGTCGGCCACCAGGGGGTGATCAACACCACCGTTGCCTTCTGGTTTGCTACTTGAAGCAGGGTTCTGGTGATCATTTTGAACGGGGGGAACGCATAGTGCGTCCCCCGCGCCCAGACTTGTCGGAATGCATCGACTGCTGATGCCTCCGGATCCGGCCTCCAGCTGTAAAAGTGGGGCAGTTGCCGGTTGAGGCGCGAGGCGAAGAGGTCTATATGGAAAGGACCCCACAGGGTGTGTAGTGTAAGGAAAACTGTACGGTCCAGCGTCCAGTCGCTGGAGTCCGTAAGGTAGCGAGAGTTCCAATCTGCAACTGCGTTGGATATCCCAGGGAGATATTCCGCTACTGGGGTGACATTTACCGAAAGACAAAATTGCCAAAATTCGGACGCAATGTCCGTCAGCAATTTGGACTTGGTGCCCCCTAAGCGGTTGACATACTGCACCGCCGCCACGTTGTCCATGCGTAAGAGCACGCATCTGTTGGAAGTATGAGGGAGAAAACTCCTGATCGCAAAATACGCTGCTAGGAGTTCTAGGGCATTGATATGGAGGAGAGATTCCTCCATGGACCATTTCCCTCCGGTGGTAAGGTGTCCGCATCGGGCACCCCAACCTTGGCGGCTCGCGTCGGATTCTATGATCACATCGGGATAGGAATTGAAGATCGTTCTGCCGTTCCATGCTACTGCGTGATGAATCCACCACAGCAATTCTTCTATTGCTTCCGGATCTAACGGAACCTTGTCCGCGTACCGGAGATCTTGGCGCAAATGGAGTGTTTTGAGTCTCTGTAGAGCTCGATAGTGTAAGGGGGCTGGGAATATAGCCTGGATAGATGCTGACAAAAGGCCTACTATGCGAGCAATCATACGTAAGGATACTAGACCTTTGCGTAGTGTGGCTCTGATTTCCTTGCGAATCAGAGCCAGTTTTGATTTTGGTAATAGAAGCATAGCTCGCCTGGTGTCTACTAGGAACCCCAAGAATTCTATCTCTTGAGAGGGATTCAGTACAGATTTCTTGTAATTGATGAGGAAGCCGAGTTCCACCAGCAAGGAGACCGCCCATTGGCTGTGCAAGAGGGTTTGTGTTCTGGAACGTGCCATAATAAGCAGGTCGTCCAGATAGATAATTAGGCGTACACCTCTGCTCCTCAGAGCGGCAACTACCGGCTTGAGTAGTTTGGTGAAGCACCAGGGGGCAGATGACAATCCGAATGGGAGGCAGGTGAACTGCCACATTCGGTCCTTCCACTGAAATCTTAGGAAAGATTGAGACTCTTCGTGGATAGGGACAGTAAGGTATGCGTCTTTCAAATCTATTTTTACCAGCCAATCTCCCGGCCGAAGGAGATCGCGTAACAGATGGATACCTTCCATCTTGAAATGGTGGTATGTCACGTGTTGGTTGAGATCTCTCAGGTTTATGACAGGGCAGTAGCCGCCGTCCTTCTTCTTTACTAAGAAGATGTTGCTGATAAATCCGAGCGAGAGAGGGTCTACTTCTCGGACCGCCCCTTTGGACAGAAGCTCCTTGAGCTCTTCGCCTATCAGCCCCATGTTGTGGGAAGAAAATTGGATGGGGTGAGGTATCACATTGAGGGTCGGGAGAGATGAGAACTCTATCCTGTAACCCGTCACCGTATTGAGGATCCATGTGTCTGCCGAAATCGTGGACCAGACGTGGGAAAAATACATTAGTCTGCCCCCCACCAGTGTATGTGGAATTAAGCATGGGAATGTACTCACCGGTTGGTGGTCTGGACCTAGGAAATCCGCGCCCCCCTCATCCTCTCCAGGGGCGTCCTCGAGGGGGGAAGAAGGGGGCCGGTTGGGCCATGGGTATGGCATATGATTGTGGAGCAGGAGTGAACTGCTGGTTTGGCGGTCTGGAATAGGGCCTGTATGGGGCAGTACGGCCGGTAGATCGCCCTCTGCCTCTACCGGCCTTACCAAAAACCTTGCCAGGTTGTGATCTCTTCAGAGAAGTCTGTGCCTTGTCCAGGCTTGAGAAAAGGCTGATAAATTTATTGATATTTTTTATCAGGTCGTCCCCGAACAGGAGACCATCGGCGGAGGGACCTGGTTCATTCTCCGCTAAATGGCTGAGTTGGGGGTCTAATTTTATCAATATGGAACGGCGACGTTCCACTGAGCAAGTCGTGTTAGCGGTACCCAGTAAGCATACCGCGCGTTGGGCCCAGCCCCTAAGTTGTGTCAGATCTATTGGTTGGGCCGAGGAGGCCGCTTGCTCCGAAAGATTTAACATTTTGGTGAGCGGGCCTAGAAGGTCCAGTATGCGGTCCTGAATAGATTTAAAGGACCTCTTAATACCCTTTTTTGAGTACTTCCCTGCTCTTGTAAGGTATTTTAGGAGCACCGGGTCTATTTCCGGGGTGACCGCAACCTTGTTTGCCACATATGGTCTGGGGCATTCCACACGTAATTTGTTGCGGTTTACTCTGTCTAAGGACCGTCTGGTCCAATGTTCTAGGTATTGAGCCACATGGGGCAGTGGGGCCCAATCCCCCGAGCGAGGGTGTGAAATCTCATCAGGATTAAATAAGGATTGACCCTGAGTGTCCAGGATAGCTGCATGTGGCAACTCAGTGTTGGCGTCATGATAATCCGCCGTAAACCCCGTCTCTTCCTCGCCATCCAGGTCTGAATCAGAGGCCTCGGCCCTGTCGGACTCGTCATCAGACGTATCAAAAGAGTCCGGTTTAATCCGCTTGGCGGACCTTTGCCCTTTTTTGTTCTCCTTGGGGCTCAAGGGTCGTGTTGGATCAGGTACATGCGAGGTGCGGCAGACCGGTTCGGATCCTGCCTGGGGCATATTATAAACTTCCCCTGCCGGGGAGTCGAAATGCACTGTTAGGTGCTTTAGTTTTTGGGACGACTTAGCCCTGGTAGGTGTGGTCCCCGAGGTGGGTGGCAAGGGTATTTGATGCGTAGCGTTAGCAGCCAAAGCTGCTTGAATGGATTTATTTATCAGGTCCTGGATTTGGACCGTGGATAGTAGGTGCGAGGCATCTACCTCCACCTCTTCATTGGGCAGTCCGGAGAATCCAGAAACGTCTTTACCAGCTGCCATTGTAACAAATAAAATATATGATGTATGAGTGAATTCAACTGGGAGATCGTCAGGGATAAATCGCTGACAATCAGAGTAGGGTACTATTTAGGAATTTAGGAAGGACAAGGCAAGGGACCTGAGGGAAGTGTAATGGGGAAAAATGTCCCCAAGCTAGAGGCAAGGCACCTGAAGGAAGCGCAATCGTTCCCCAGAAGAATATGATACCTGGGGTTTTAGATATGACGCCGTCCTAGCCAGCAGCTGCACACTCCTTCTCCGTCAGAGCGACAGTGAGAGGAAGGAGGAAGCACGGCAGCAGAAGCCCCAGCCGTAATCTCGCGAGATTACGGCCGAGAACGCTCTTGATAGGACGCCTTGGGAGTGCGAGGCGTGACGTCTTGGACCGCCCGCTCC